>CAUPSL010000305.1:0-86225 GCA_963514005.1 Raja brachyura
TTAAGAATTTTTTTTTTTTAATTTAAAGCCTAAGTGTCCAATTTACAGTCACACAATAATTCACAATAAAACATGATTTTTAAATCTAATTGTCATTAATTTATAGGCCAAATTGAAGGAATTCAGTGTTAATGCCTGTAAATTAATGGGCATTTTAAACAGCTTGCGAGTGGGATTTTATGGAACGCGCTGTATTGGAACGTTGCGGTTGCGGTGAATTTAAACCACATATCAGCAGGAAAAATTCTGACAGTTCATATGGGGGCTAAATCACCATTTCGCAACATGAAATATTGATTAAAGTCCCCTAAAAAAGCAAGTTTATATGAAAAAATAAACAGCTTTCACTTACCTGTCCCCTACGTAAAATCGGTCCCCGTTGTCGGCGTTCACGGCATTAGAAGCTCATTTTTATTTTACTGCAGCAATTAAATAGTCGGATGATTTATTTTAAAAAAGCGGACTTACCAGCAGTCGGAACGAATCTCCAAAAATAGATCACACTCGAGAAAATAAAACTCCGGATTGCAAGGGGAAAACCGCATTTCAACCCCGCCCCCCCCCTTAAAGGGCGCCAAAGTCGCGCACACGGCCAGCGGCAGAACTCGAGCTCCTAAGGTAACTCCTAAAGGTAAGTTTTGTAACATACCTAGTTCATGCTCTATTTCTCTAGTTATTAATGAAAATGTTCAAAAATCTGAAAAAACGTTGGAAAAAAATGGTTGTTTCGCTGTGACGTCACAATGGATTGCACGCTGTGTTCCACATGCTGCGAGTGAAGAACAAGCTCTCGGGTCCATCTCGGATTGCGTCCGTCTCACATTGGGTCCGTATCGGGTCGCTCTGGTCCGTCTCAGGTCCTCTGTCCCTCTCTCTCTTTCTCTCTCTCTCTCTCTCTCTCTCTCTCTCTCTCTCTCTCTCTCTCTCTCTCTCTCTCTCTCTCTCTCTGCTGCTTTATCTCTCTCTGCCCCTCTTTCTCTCTGCCCCCGCTCTCTCTGCCACCCTATCTCTCTGCCTCTCTCTCCCTACAACCCTCTCTCTCTCGCTCTCTCTCTCTCTCTCTCTCTGCCCCTCTCCCTCTCTCTGCCCCCTCTCTCTCTCTCTGCCCCTCACTCTCCCTCTGCCCCTCTCTCTCTACTTCTCCGCCCCTCTCTCTCTGCCCCCTTCTCTCTCTGCCCCCTCTCTCTCTGCCCATATCTGCCCTCTCTCTCTATGCCCCTCTCTGCCCTCTCTCTGTCTCTGCCCCCTCTCTGCTCTCTCTCTTTCTATGCCCTCCTCTCTCCCTTTCTCTGCCCCCCTCTCTGTGCCTCTCTTTCTCTCTCTCTGCCCCTTTCTCTCTCTGCCCCTCTCTCTCTCTGCCCCCTCTTTCCCTGCCCCTCTCTCCCTGCCCCTCTCTCTCTGCCCCTCTCTCTCTGCCCTCTCTGTCTCTCTCTGCCCTCTTTCTCTCTGCCCTCTCTCTCTGCCCTCTCTCTCCCCTCTCTCTCTCTGCCCTCTCTCTCTCTGCCCTATCTCTCTACCCCCCTCCCACTCTAGCCGCGCCTATGAGTTGGCGGCTATGCATGAGTGGATAGGGCGGGGTATGGGGTAAAAGGAGCGAATTAATAATATTAATATATCAAGAGGGGTGGTTAGTGTGTGTGTGAGACGGTGCACAGGTAACCACGCCAGCAGCGCCCCGAGAAGCAGCAGCGGGTCGCCCCAAGGAACCGCTCAAGAGGCGGGTTGGTGAAGGCAGATTGTGGCACTCGCACTCCGACCTCAGCTGCCGCTTCTCCCGAGCCTGCTCGGGCTTGGACAATTTCTTCGAGCATTGTGGACTCGAGCCCGAGATGACCAAGAATCTGGCCAGGGAGAAGTTTGCCACTGACGCCGCCTCCGAAAGTCTTGCCCTCAAGTTTCGCAGCGTGAGCTGCCCAGACTCGGAGAGCGAGCCGTCCCAGCACAGCAGCAGCGATAGCGACAACGAGCCACTCCGGGGGAAGAAAAAGCCCCCACCCTCTGTCCTCTCGGTCATCGAGCACAACGCCAGCGTCATCCAGTGGCTATACAAGGTGCAACAGGGCTAAGGAGGATATAGGCAAGGCTCCCTCTGTCCTGGTGTAGATTAAAAAAATATTGCACCCCAATTTTCTTTTCTCTAGATTTTTGGGAAAAAACAGCACCCATCGCACCCCCCCCCACTTCAGACGGCCATGTGATGCACAGTCATCATTTAACCTGCTAGTCTGCGCTTCTTTGGATGTGGGACAAAAGCTGAATACTGAGAAGAAATACCATTTATTCAACTGCGGTGACCAAAGTCCACGCAGAGAGCACCGGAGATTAAGATTGAACCTGGGGCACTAGAGCTGCGCAGCAGCAACTCGATTCACTGCACCACTCTGCAGTGTATCTTAATCAGTCTAGTTCACCCAAAGGATCATTTAACAAGTTAATATCAGAGTGCAGCAAGGTTACCTAAGTACTGTTGGTCCACAGTAACTGGGATGGATTTTGGAACAGGCTTCCTCAAGGTCAAGTCTCTCCCCAGGGGTCATGCCAGAGCTGTGTTGAGGGTGGCTGACCAGCCAGCTGTAATCCACGCCTGTTTTTATTCTTCTGTATTCATCTTCTTGCTCCCTTTGCATCTTCTCAGCTTGTTTTAGCTGCCAGTCAAGTTCCATCATGAGAGTCTCCACGACCATCTCTGTAGGGTTCCTCTGCGCGAATCTATGATAGGGCTCGTTCCATTTAAACCACGAAGATATCGACATTGTTCACTGGTGGCAGCGAGCTCTGGAAGCGCAGGAAGGAAGATTTAGTAACCTACACAAGTTTTATTTTAAAGTCACAGAAGCCATGGTATTTCTGCCTTAGCCACTGAGGGCAACCATAATAAACAAGTGTTAAGTGATTGCACTTGAAGGAAATTCAACACCAACTGAAATACCTACTGAAGGAGGCACTCATAGAGTCATACAATCATACAGCGTGAAACAGGCCCTTCGGACCAACTTGCCCACGCCGACCAACATGTCCCATCTATACTAGTCCCACTTGCCTGCATTTGGCACATATCCCTCTGAACCTGTCCTATCCATGTACCTGTCTAAATGTTTCTTAAGCATTGTAATAGGACCTGCCTCAACTACCTCCTCCGGGACTGACTGAAAAGCTCTTTCAAAGATATGGGTCAAATAAAGGCTTACTATATCTTTCTGTATTTCTCCTATTCTGTAACCCAAGCAAGCATAGTTTTAAATAATCACTTGACAGTCATAGAGTCATAGAGTCATACATCATGGAAATAGACCCTTTGGCCCAACTCATCCATACCAACCAAAATGGCCATCTAAACTAGTACTTTTGTCCACGTTTCGCCCACATCCCTCTAAACCTTTCTAGTCCACGTACCTGTCTTATAAATATTGTTATAGTTGGAATGTTTTTCCCTACCTCAACCACTTTCTCTGGCAGCTCATTCCACAGATGCAACCCCTGTGCATGTTGAAGTTGTCTCTGAATGGTCCCTTTGAAATCTTTCTCCTCTCATCTTAAAGCGGCACAGATTCCCATTCACTTAAAAGACTGTGTGCATACATCTTATCTACGCCCCTCATTACTTTATACACCTCTATTAGCTCCTCCCTCAGCTTCCTACACCTGAAGAAATAAAGTCCTTGCCAGCCCAACTTGTTCCAATAACTCAGGCCCTCGCATCTTGATGACATTCTCATCAATCTACTTTGCACTCTTTCCCACTTAAAGAAATCTTTCCTCGAGCAGGGTAACTAAAACTGAACACAATACTCCAAGTGCGGCCCTAACAACACCTCCTTGCACAACTGTATCATAATGCTCCTGCAGTCAATGCCCTATCTGATGAAGACCAGCATGTTAAACACCTTCTTCACCACCCCGTCAACCTGTAACACCTATTTCATGGAATTATATACTTTACTCCTAGATCCCAGTGTTTCCATGACTTCCTCAGGCCCCTAACACTCACCTTCAAAGTTCTACCCTCATTTGACTTCCCAAAATTCCACACCGCATCCTTATGTGCGCTAAACACCACTCATAATTTCTCAGCCAACTAACCTAGTTGACGAAGATCCTGCTGTCATTGTTGATAACCTTCTTCATTATCTACAATACCATCTATTTTAATGTCACTGCATAGAAACATAGAAACATAGAAATTAGGTGCAGGAGTCGGCCATTCGGCCCTTCGAGCCTGCACCGCCATTCAATATGATCATGGCTGATCATCCAACTCAGTATCCTGTACCTGCCTTCTCTCCATACCCTCTGATCCCCTTAGCCACAAGGGCCACATCTAACTCCCTCTTAAATATAGCCCATGAACTGGCCTCAACTACCCTCTGTGGCAGAGAGTTCCAGAGACCCACCACTCTCTGTGTGAAAAAAGTCCTTCTCATCTCGGTCCTAAAGGATTTCCCCCTTATCCTTAAGCTGTGACCCCTTGTCCTGGACCTCCCCAACATCAGGAACAATCTTCCTGCATCTAGCCTGTCCAACCCCTTAAGAATTTTGTACGTTTCTATAAGATCCCCTCTCAATCTCCTAAATTCTAGAGAGTATAAACCAAGTCTATCTAGTCTTTCTTCATAAGACAGTCCTGACATCCCAGGAATCAGTCTGGTGAACCTTCTCTGTACTCCCTCTGTGGCAATAATGTCCTTCCTCAGATTTGGAGACCAGAACTGTACGCAATACTCCAGGTGTGGTCTCACCAAGACCCTATACAACTGAAGTAGAACCTTCCTGCTCCTATACTCAAATCCTTTTGCTATGAAAGCTAACATACCATTCGCTTTCTTCACTGCCTGCTGCACCTGCATGCCTACTTTCAATGACTGGTGTACCATGACACCCAGGTTGCGCTGCATCTCCCCTTTTCCTAATCGGCCACCATTTAGATAATAGTCTGCTTTCCTACTTTTGCCACCAAAGTGGATAACCTCACATTTATCCACATTATACTGCATCTGTCAAACATTTGCCCACTCACCCAGCCTATCCAAGTCACCTTGCAGTCTCCTAGCATCTTCCTCACAGCTAACACTGCCCCCCAGCTTAGTGTCATCCGCAAACTTGGAGATATTGCCTTCAATTCCCTCATCCAGATCTTACTAATTATACCTTATACATTCTCATCCAAATAGTTGATCTGAATGATAAACCACAATGGGCGCAGCACCAATCCCTAAGGCACACTATGAGTCATAGGCCTCCAGTCCAAAAAACATCCTTCCTTCATCAGCCTCTGCTTCCTACCATCAAGCCAATTATGTATCCAATTAGTTAGCTCTCCCTCGTTCCCATGCGATCTAACCTTTCAAACTAATCTACCATGCGGGATCTTGTCTCAGGCCTTGCTGAAGTCCATATAGACCACGTCCACTGTCCTGCCCTCAACAGTCCACTCAGTTACCTGGCGACACAGTGGCGCAGCGATAGAGTTTCTGCCTTACAGCACTTAGAAACATAGAAACATAGAAAATAGGTGCAGGAGGAGGCCATTCGGCCCTTCGAGCCAGCACCACCATTCATTGTGATCACGGCTGATCGTCCGCTATCAATAACCCGTGCCTGCCTTCTCCCCATATCCCTTGACTCCACTAGCCCCTAGAGCTCTATCCAACTCTCTCTTAAATCCATCCAGAGATTTGGCCTCCACTGCCCTCTGTGGCAAGGAATTCCATAAATTCACAACTCGCTGGGTAAAAAAGTTTTTTCACACCTCAGTCTTAAATGGCCTCCCCTTTATTCTAAGACTGTGGCCCCTGGTTCTGGACTCACCCAACATTGGGAACATTTTTCCTGCATCTAGCTTGTCCAGTCCTTTTATAATTTTATTTGTTTCTATAAAACCCCCCTCATCCTTCTAAATTCCAGTGAATACAAGCCTAGTCTTTTCAAACTTTCCGCATATGACAGTCCCGCCATCCCAGGGATCAATCTAGTGAACCTACATGCACTGCCTCAATCTCAAGGATCTCCTTCCTCAAATTAGGAGACCAAAACTGTACACAATACTCCAGATGTGGTCTCACCAGAGCCCTATACACTGCAGAAGAACCTCTTTACTTCCGTACTGAAATCCTCTTGTTATGAAGGCAACATTCCATTAGCTTTCTTCGTTGTGAAGAAAGCTAATGCGACACTTACTCGCCACTGCCTGCCATTCTGAAAAGGACCTGTTCACTCCTACTCTTTGCTTCCGGTTGCCAACCAATTTTCTATCCATGTCAACACCCTACCCGCAATACCATGTGCTCTAATTTTAGTCACCAGTTTCCCGTGCAGGACCTTATCAAAGGCTTTCTGAAAGTCTAGATACACTACATCCACTGGCATCCCTTCATCCATTTTACTTGTCACATCCTCAAAAAATTCCAGAAGATTAGTCAAGCATGATTTCTCTTTCATAAATCCATGTTGACTTGGACTAATCCTTTTACTGCTATCGAAATGCTCCATTATTTGCTCTTTAATAATTGACTCCAGCATCTTTCCCACCACAGAAGTCAGGCTAACTGGTCTGTAATTCCCCATTTTCTCTCTCGCTCCTTTCTTGAAAAGTGGGATAACATTAGCTATCCTCCAATCCACAGGAACTGATCCTGAATCTATTGAACATTGGAAAATGATCACCAATGCGTCCACTATTTCTAGAGCCACCTCCCTATTTCTCCACTATTTCTAGAGCCACTTGTGGCGCTGGAGACCCGGGTTCGATCCCGACTATGGGTGCGGTCTGTACGGAGTTTGTACATTCTCCCTGTGACCTGGGTGGGTTTTCTCCGAGATCTTCGGTTTCCTCCCACACTCCAAAGACGTATAGGTTTGTAGATAAATTAGTAAATGTAAAAATGTTCCCTAGTGTGTGTGGGATAGTGTTAATGTGCGGGGATTGCTAGTCCGCGCTGACTTGGTGGGCCGAAGGGCCTGTATCTGTGCTGTATCTCTAAACTAAACTAAACTAAACTAAACTAAACCTCTTTCAAAAACCCTAATGGATTTGTGAGACATGATTCCCCAAGCACAAAGCCAGGCTGACTATCCCTAATCAGTCCTTGGCTATCCAAATGCTGTAGATCATGTCCGTAAACAGTAGCTTACCCACCACTGATGTCAGGCTCACCAGCCTGTAGTTCCCTAACTTGGCCTTGCTCCCCTTTTTAAGTAACAATCAGCATTAGCCACCCTCGAGTCTCGCAGAACTTCACCTGCGGCTAAATATAATGTAAATATCTCTAGAGAGAATGGGAGAATGGGCAAACTCCGTGCAGACAACACCAAAGGTCAGGATCGAACTCCATATCTGGCGCTGTGGGGCAACAGCTCCACCAACAGTGCCACTGTAGCCAAACCAGGCAAATTAGGAAACATATAGAATTTATCTTTACCCCTCCCCCTAATTCAATAACAGCACAATTTAAGTTATGAATAATATTCAAAATAACTTTTTTTTCATATTTCAGTCTTCACATTTTTTTTTCAAAAAGTTGTTATTCCTTCATCCAGTATTCTATTAATGTCTCTCCTAGATATTAACTTTTCATGTGTAAACGTACGCTGTGATAATCATTAGACCCCCCACGACAGTGGGGCTAGAAGTCAATGTCCACTCAGCAAACATATTTACCCATCAGTTCTTCTGCAATGGAAATATAATGGCTGCATTGTTGAGTATCCAAGCCGGTCCACTGACACAATTACAGCATCTGCTCCCACTTCCACACTAATTGTAACACAGAGTCTAATCGATCAAACACCAGCACAAATAAAACACTCACATGGAAATCAATGATGAGCATTGACTCTGCCGTAGCAATCATTTTACCCATGCTAGAGGACTAGGCCATAGACGAAATGGAAACCAAGTGTTGGAGTAACTTAGCGGTTCAGGCTGGATTTCTGGAGAAATAGGATGGGTGTTGTTTTAGGACAGGAACCTTCTTCAGACTAAAAGTAGAGGGGAGGGAATTGTAAGTAAAAAAAACTCAGAAGAAAGCAGGGCAGGAACCCATAACGGCCCTTTGTTGGCTGGGGAAGAGGTGATAACAAAGAAATACAAGGATGCAAACTGTGGAAATAATAGGACAACTAGGGTGGGGGTGGGGGTGAGTGGGAAAATGCAAGAGGTAGCTACGAGTATTCATCTTTCTCCAGTGAGTGATGCTGAGCATTTTCTATAAAGCCCCTTTAATATTTCCAAATGAAATGGTGTGCAAGGACAGATGTATCACAGGGAAAGCTAAATCAACTGTGGGAGCTGATTCATTTGTTGGGATTATTCCCTTTGCCCACATTACAATTTCATCTCACTGTTAAAATTCATTGTAGGAGTAATTGATGGGAAGCAGGCAGAATAGCAGGCAGCTAACACAACGGCTGAGATTGATGCGGGCAGGGTCATACAATTTTTGAAGGGTGACTTGTGTGTGCAATAAATATGGTTTGAACACCTATTTCTGTTGAGAATTTCAATTGCTAAGGAAGGGACGAGTTTATGTGTAGGAAGGAACTGCAGATGCTGGTTGACACCAAAGATAGATACAAAATGCTGGAGTATCTATTCAGACCCTGAAGAAGGGTCTTGACCCGAAACATCATATATTTGTTTCCTCCAGAGATGCTGCCTCACCCACTGAGTTACACCAGCATTTTGTGTCTATCTTAAAGGAAAACTTTAGTCAGGTCAAGGCATTGGGCGAATCCTTCAAAAAAAATGTTCGAGGTTGTGGGCAAACAGGGCAGTTTAAAGGAATAGAGATGTTTAATCTGAACTTGGTAGTCTTCTCTGAGAGGAATGTATCAGTTCAAACAGTTGAAGAAGGAGATTTGGTCAGGGAACACAACACCACGAATCCTCAACTGCACCACTCTGACTGAGCCAATATAAATGACTCAAAATCCCAGATGGTTGCAGCAGAATAGTTCACAAGCCAGAAAATTATCAAAACAAGGAACTTCGGAATATTCTCTGAATATTCTAACTGAGGCATATGTCAAATCTGGAGCTGCACGAGAGGACAAATGCGAAATCTGTCCAAGCACCAAAAGGTGACACCAAGAACCAACTAATACCAAAGATAGACACAAGAGGCTGGAATAACTCAGTGGAGGAGCAGGCAGCATCTCTGAAGAGAAGGAATGGGTGACATTTCGGGTCGAGAGACTGGTCTCGATCTGAAACGTCACCCATTCCTTCACTCCATGTTGCCTGTCCTGCTGAGTTACTCCAGCTTTTTATGTCAATCTTCGGTTTAAACCGGCATCTGCAATTCCACCCTACGTTATATTATCAAAAACAGCCCTCCACGAGAAATCAGAGCAAAAAGAATAAAAACCTTGTCACACAGAGACAAAGTGAACTACAGTGGGGATTAGAATGAAGGAGTCTTGGGACTGGCCACGCACAGGCTGATAGCTCTGAGGGGTCTGAAGAAGGGTCTCGACCCGAAACGTCGCCTATCTCCTTCGCTCCTTAGATTCTGCTGCACCCGCTGAGTTTCTCCAGCTTTTTGTGTAACCCCTGATAGCTGTGAGGTTGTTTTGCAGGTCAAGGATGTTATTTGAAGCATGAATAGAAAATAATGGATTTGTTTGTCCAAACCACGTGAAACTGGATTCAAATTGCAATGAGAGCTGGTCAATGAGCTTTCATCCAAATTGATTTGCTGTTTATCCTAAAACAAACACATGATATTATTATTATTATTATCTGGTTGGTAGGTGAGACAGGGGTTTTGTTGTTACCTTCGGACACTTTATTTTCAAATGCTATTTAACTAATTCAAGGACCTTGTTAATAATATTGCTTTGCATTCTGTGTTTTGAATAGTCCCTGCATTGGTTTCTTTTATCTGAATGATTTAATATATTTTACAGTTTTAACAAATAGCAGTGTACTGTATCCATTATCAATCAACATATATATATATAATTTGTTCTCATAATCACAAAGCAAAATTACCTAACGGCATTAGAATAACTGCGTGGATGCACAATTATTATTATTAAGGATACCATAAAGGAGGTATTGAGTTTTTCAGGGTTGATACTTAATGTTGATTATTTGACTCAATTCCTCTCTGGTACATCACTAAAAGATAAACCTCAATTTGATACAGAACTTCGCACAACAGCGGGGAAAGCTGTTGGAAAGGTGTCTGGCTGCCTCTTCTTTTGTTAGGAAAGCATTTTAAAAAACAGAGCAAACTCCTCCTCCATTCCTATGCTTTCACCCCCCCCCCCCCACCTCAGTGCGCACCCTTTTCTCCCACCCCCCACCCACCTTGTCCCCTTGCACCTATACTCCTCGCTTTACATTTCACTCCTCATCTCTCCTTCACTCTTTTGGCTCCTTGAGTCCTTTAGACCCCTTTCGATTCCTTTTCATCTCCAGCCTTTGTCCACCTACCTGCCAAGCAACCCCCCCAAATCTCTCCCGCCCCAAATCTTTTCCACCTTTCTCCCCCTACCCCCACCCACCCCCACCCACCCCCACGCTGCTAAAGTGAGGGTCCTGACCGAAACGTCACCTATCCATGTCCTGTTAAGATAGATCCAAATTGCTGGAGTAACTCAGTGGGTCAGGCAGCAACTTTGTGGAACAAGGATGGGTGACATTTCGGGTTGGAACCCTTCTTCAGATCTCCATAGATGCAGCCTGACCCGTAGAGTTCCTCCAGCACTTTGTGTCTTACACAAGATCCCAGCATCTGCAGTTCCATGTGTCTGCATTAAAAACACAGCTGATGGATTGACAAGCAAACAGATCACAGACAATTGCATCACTTACTCTTGTTGAAGGCAGATTCTCCTTGCTCGCATCCAAGAAGTGTGCTGACAGGACTTGAGAGGCAAAGATCCGGCCCTGGTGCAGCAACTTTATTTCTGCTGCCCGCCAACGTGGTAAACGCTGGAGAAGCAGTTGTAGAATCTGTCCCCTCGGAACCTGTTGCCTCCGTTGTACCTTCCCGAAGATGATTCACTGGCGAAGCCTTCGCTCTCCTGTGATGGCTTTGCCGTTGCCATGGAGATTGTCTAAGCCGATTTCCACATTGAGCTTTGTCTGCAGCGATGATTTTGAGCGTATCCTTGGGCAGAGAGAGGCGCGTAGGCTGGGGTCAGCCGCCTGGTGCGGGGGTATTGGTGCGCACCGACAAATGGACAACTAACCAACATCAGGTCCTTTCACTAGCCCCAGAATGAGAGATGGTATTAAGCAAATAGCATCTATTGCTGCCCGGACTCAGAATTTTCCAGTCTCGGTTTGATGACATGGTTGTATTCCTGTTTCAAGTGTCCCCTTCTGCTTTTAACTGGATTACATGTACTTTGCTAAGTGAAACACGAAAAACAGTTTTGTCTGATAAAGCGGAGAGCTTGGAATAATCCTCTTTGATAATCACAAGAGGATTTCTTTAATCTTACCTGTTCTGATAGTTGGCAATTTGTTTCGGACCGTTCATTCTGTTCGCATTTTCTTTCTTTTATTAAAAATAATAATTGCGTCCTTCTTGTTTCCTTTGGGCGTTGTTATTATTGAGACAAAGTGGAGACAGTTTCTTGCATTACATCAAGAGCACTTTCAAGTGTTGCATATTATGCGGAAGATTGTTATTATGCATTTATATAAGTGCAGACTTTGGGAAGAAGGTGTGTAAGATATTAATCAATACATGACGGGAATACTGGATATGATTATTAAACCAGGAAATATTGTAGAGCAATCATTTCACCTCCTTCTACTGACCTTCTCAGTTTCACAGCCTCCTGTTTCAGCTCATGACTAGTCAAGATAGGTACTGCATCAGGTCTATTAACCCCTCTGCCCACAAGGTCAGGTGTGGCTTCAGATCCCAGGGCAGACATTCAGAACCCTTTTCATAAATTCATAAGATCATAGGTAAAAAGAGCAGAATTAGGCCATCCGGCCTATCAAGTCAACTCCGCCATTAAATCCTGGCTGATCTAACTCAGGGCGAAGACAGTCAAAGACTGGAGGGTATCGTTTTAAGGTGAGAGGGGGAAAGTTTAAAAGAGATGTGTGGGGAAAGAACGTACAGAGGATGGTGGGTGCCTGGAACACGCTGCCAGGAGTGGTGGTGGAGGCAGATAGTACAGTGGGGTTAAAGAGGATTTTAGACAGGCAAATGGTTGTGCAGAGAATGGAGGGATATGAATCACCTACAGGCAGAGTAGATCAGTTTATCTCGTCATTATTTTTGGTATTGACATCGGAGGCTAAATGGCCTGTTCCTGTGCTGTACTTTTCTATGTTCCATGTTGATCCTCAGTCCCTTCCCCAGCGTCTGCTGATTAAGTGATTATAATGCTTGACATTAATAATCCTGTCAGGTTTCTCCCCCTTGGCTATTGCTACCTCTTACCCTTTCCCAACATCGAAACTTGAGTGAATTAAGCATTGAAACAAAGAACTGCAGATGCTGGTTAAGAAGGGTGTCGGCCAGAAACATCACCTATCCATCTTCTCCATAGATGCTGCCTGACCTGCTGAGGTACTCTAGCACGTGAGTAACTGCAGAGCTACCTGCTGAGTTACTCTAGCACTTGTGAAATAACATATTTTACAACTCAATACTGGTTAATTAGCATTAATTCTTCAATTGCCTTTTCGGCTAAATATTGAAATGAGATTTCTCTCCCTTAACCACCCTTGAAACTAAAATTATTCTCTCTTGTAACAGTGGCTGCATCCACACAATTCTCTGCCACTTTATGCTTCCCCATGGTTTGAATATTTTAACTTTGACCCTCTGGCCCGAGGCATTGCACCAGCTTCAAATGAGCAATCTCCAAACACAACTGCAAAAAACTTCCCCTGAAAACCTAGTCCTTTCAAGCTTCGAGCTGGGTCACCAGGTTTGATAACCTCTGAAACTCTTTGCTTCGACTATGCTTCTAAGCTTCTTCCAATGTTCTCAATTTTCTCTTTATCCATCAACTCCGTCATCCTGCTTAATATACTTTGATCAAGTATAAGGGGGTGTAAGGAGGTGCTAGCTCTCGGATACCTCCTCTTACTTATCCTTGGACCATGAGCATCTATCTCTGGGGTGTTAAAACATTGGAACTGTCTGGTCAATTGGTATATTAAAGAACGATAGGTTAATATACCAAATGTAACTTCATCAGAACTCATCAGTGACACACCTAACTTTATACATTTACTTGATTAAAAATGCTTGCTGCGCTAATGCATTCTTTCATTGGCCAGCAGTTGCTCCTTCAAAACCTCTTCCAAATCTGTGTGGCCCATCACCATTAAACAATGCAGTCATACTTTAAGGCATCATGGTTACATAGATTTTGAGAAGGGAGAAATAGGTAATTTGCCTAATTGGTATCTGCCAGTGTGTTAATGCTTTGCGTGAGCCTCTTTCCCAAGTGTCTAGGGGAATGTATACATCAATTAGCCATGGAATAGTCCGCTGCAGCTGAATTTATATTCACGCACTAACAGGTTTGATCAGTGAAATGAAAGCAAATCCTATCCTTGCAAACCTATCCCAAGCCACTATTCAAAAACACAGGTCCAATTGTCCACCCTCGCTTGAAGTGTTTAAAAAAATCACCTACATGCAGCTGATACATTGGACAACACGATAGACAATACAAATCTGAGGAATGCAGGTTTTTTACAGTAGCGGGGGCTGTAAACTTGGGTCAAACTGTCAGGTCTATGGGCACTGAAATGCCACCAGGTTCAAATACAAGTTACAAGCACACATGTTGATTATCACTCACTACTCAGGAAACTGGACGGCACAGTAGAGGGTGCAAACTCAACGGGAGGTGAGGAGCCACTGAGTTCCTCCAGCACTCTGTGTTTTGCTCAAGAGCTGAGCAAGGTCACTTATTGACAGTGGACCCAACCTTTCTCAGATACATCCAATGACTCTGACAGACATCAGATGATTGTGAGTCGAGTGGTCAGCGTGTCATGTGTCCAAATCACAAGGAACAAAGGTAGAGTATGGGAGTCGGAGTCTTGGGACGTGTGTTTTTTAAGCCATTGTATCATCTGTGGCCATCAAAGGCCAGATGGTTAGAGGATTTTTATGGGAACATTTATGGGGAATGGGATAGCTGTGTTGGTTCAATGGTCTCTTTCTACACTGTGGGACGTATGAAAGTGAGTTTCAGTTTAGTTTACTGTCACATGTACCGAGGTACAGTGAAAAGCTTTTGTTGCATGCTAACTGGTCATCGGAAAGATTATACATGATTACAATCGAGCCATTCACATTGCACAGATACATGATAAAGGGAAGAACGGCAATAACGTTTAATGCAAAATAAAACCACTAAAAGTCCGATCAAAGATAGCCTGAGGTAGATAATAATTCAGGACTGCCCTTTAGCTGTGGTAGGATGGTTCAGTTGGTCAGGGATGGTAAGAGCTTAGCCCCAAAATACCAGAATAACAATGAATTTATTTACATGAATGAGTCAGTGTGGGTGGCGAAGGAGTGTTCAAAGGTTACAGCTCTTCATAAATGACTGGGAATAACAGAAGAGCCTGACAGATTCCAATTATATCTCAGGTACATCAATTATAATTAGCTTTTCTGTCACACAAGTAGCCATCATGCTGGATACACTGGAAGCAGCTTTTCAAATTGATTCTATTGCTGCTTCATCATGTCTCCCCTTTATAAACATGTGTGTGTTTGCACATGAAGGGGCTGAGACAGGAGCGCGCAGGCAGCCTCGCTGTTGGCAGCGGTTCATCCTGTGGGGACCCAGCATCATCCATGGCGGGGGAGGCAGACTGTCCTTGTGGGGCCTGAGCATCCACTTGATCAACTGTGAGCACTTGCAACTGAAAATGTTCAGAATATTAAAGGACATTTGAAGAGTCAAGAGTGTTTTACTGTTAAATGTCCCAATCAGAACAATGAAGTTCTTACTTGCAGCAGCACAACAGAATATGTAAGCATATATATATATATTATATAATATATATAATTAAAAGTCTCATCTTGACCACTTTCTGTTTGCACTGTGCTTTGATTTTAGAAAAACTGCTACCACATATGGCTGTGAATTATTGGCCATCTTACTCAGAGTCCTCCACCGCTGCGCAGGCCCCGTGGAGTTTTCCCATCGATGAAAAACAAAAGACTTTAATAGTCTTTTAAAAATCTTGAGATTCTCTCTCCTGTCAATCACCGCCACGAAGGCCACGCCCCTTCCGGTGGGAGGAGGGAGGGACTATAAAACCCAGAAGCGTGAGCATGGCTCAGTCTGTCTGTAAGATGGTGAGGGAGAGGTCACGACCCTCTGTCTGAGCTGGGAAACTACAGAACACTGAGTATGCAATGTACTTGAATAAATGATTTGTCAGCCCTTATATAAAATGAAATGAGTTGTTTGGCCTGCCCTGTGCTTGAAACTGCAATGGCAATGGAAATGAAGTGGAAATGCAATGAGCTGTTTGGCTTGATGCTGCCATGTGCTTGAAATTGCAATGGCAATGGAAATGAAGTGAAAATGCAATGAGCTGTTTGGCTTGGCCTGCCCTGTGCTTGAAACTGCAATGGCAATGGAAGTGAAATGAAAATACAATGAGCTATTCAACCTGCCCTGTGATTGGAACTGCAATACAATTGGAAATAAAATAAAATGAGTTGTTTGGCCTGCCTGAAACCACTAATTTGGGCCCACAAGGCCCCTATTAGCCGAGAAACCAGTCCCTTTTGCCCAAAATGCCTGTATTAGTCCAGGAAGAGCATTTTAGCCCAAAAGGCTCGTGCCAGGCCAGGAAAAGTCTAGAAAAAGTGCCTTTCACTGAGATTTCAGACAGATCCCCTTCGGCCCATCAGGCCTGTTCTAGCCCAGGAGTCCCTTCGGCCCATCAGTAAGTATTCCCCGTGCAAGTATTAAACCTCACCCCAGTATTTATCTCCCTCCCTTCATTTGCTCCCTGTGAGATCCAGGCCAGGATAGACTTTCCTCCTTCATTGCTGTGATCTGCAGAAAAAGATGAAAAATGTCTAAAATTGATTCTCCACCCTCTCCCCCTTCTCTCTCACATAGTCTCTCACATAGTCTCTCACCTGTTTTGGGAAGAATTTCTGGCAGTTTCTGAGCTCCCAGCCCGTTAGGCCTGAGTGACTGAGCTGCCAGCCCACTAGGCCTGAGTGACTGAGCTGTCAGCCCACCAGGCCTGAGTGACTGAGCTGTCAGCCCACCAGGCCTGAGTGACTGAGCTGTCAGCCCACCAGGCCTGAGTGGCTGAGCTGCCAGCCCACCAGGCCTGAGTGACTGAGCTGCCAGCCCAAGAATCCATTCAGCCCACAATGTCCATACTCGCCCTCTGGAAACCAGTCCCTTCAGCCCACAACAGCCATACTAGCGCTCCAGAACGCCCCCCCCCCCCCCCCCCCCCCCCCACTGGCCAACAATATTGGAATTGGTGGAGAGGTGGAATATTGCATTAGGGGACCAGCCCATCCGTGTGAACATGGGACCCAATGGGCCCCACTTAGTCTAGTATATATATATATATATATATATATATATATATATATATATGTCACAGGAAGTCATGCAGGGCATTTGGAGCAATTTTCTAGTTTCAAGAAAACAAAACTCATGACTCGTGTTTGTTGCATCATCATTGGTAGACAAAAATGCTGGAGATACTCAGCGGGTGAGGCAGCATCTATGGCACGAAGGAATAGGTGAACACCTATTCCTTCACTCCATAGATGCTGCCTTACCCGCTGAATTTATCCAGTATTTTTGTCTACCTTCGATTTTTACAGCATCTGCAGTTCTTTCTTAAACGTTGCATAATAATTTGTTTGATTTGCTCAAAATTACGCTGGCATGAAGCACCAATCCCTCACCTCAGTCTGCAGAATAGCATTGCAAGCAATTCAACAGCATGGCAAGCATAGGCAAGATAGTAAACTAATCTCTTCCTTTCACCGTCCTCTTAAAGCAATAGCCACACAGGAGATGTTTCACACCAGCTACTCTCGTTTGTATATTTGATCCATCTTGACATCATCCTAGCCTCTTCATCTAACCGGATCAACATTGACTCATCCTTTTGCGCCAATAGAGTGATAGAATGACTGAACCAGACTCAGTCAGGGGAGAGGAAAACGAGAGATATTCTGAAGGGTCTCGACCCGAAAGGTCACCTATTCCTTTTTTCAAAAGGTGCTGCCTGACCCGCTGAGTTACTCCAGCTTTTTGTGTCTATCTTCGGTTTAAACCAGCATCTGCAGTTCCTCCTACTCATTATACAGCTTTTAGTCATTTGCATATTTCTTGTAGAGAACTGTACAGACACAGTCTGGTGTTCAAAGTCAGCTTTAATCATCAGTCATGGTGGTGCAGTACAATACGTTGTTAGTTCATCTCTACCACCGGCGTAACTACGTAATATGGGAAGTGAGTGTTAATATAAAGTGTACAGTAAGGTGGAGAAAGTGTTAGTACATTACTTCAGTGGATGGGGGAGGTCCCTTCACCTCCCCCATCCACTCCTTTCAGGGACCCAAGCAGTCTTTCCAAGTCCGACAGAGGTTCACCTGCACCTCCTCCAACCTCATCTACTGCATCCGTTGCTCCAGATGCCAGCTGATCTACATCGGTGAGACGAAGCGGAGGCTGGGCGATCGTTTCGCCGAACACCTCCGCTCGGTCCGCAATAACCAACCCGACCTCCCACACGCTCAGCACTTCAACTCCCCCTCCCACTACGTATCCGACCTCTCGGTCCTGGGCCTCCTCCACGGCCAGAGTGATCAACACCGCAAGTTGGAGGAACAGCACCTCATATTCCGCTTGGGGAGTCTGCATCCTCTGGGCTTAAACATTGAATTTTCTCAATTCTGTTAACCCAGACTGCCTCCCCCCCCACCTCTCCGTCAGCCCTCTGGCCCTGACATTCCTTTTCCATCTCCCCCCCCCCCCCCCCCCAGTCGCACTAGCTTCTCATTTTCACACCACAAACAGCTTACAATGGCCTGCTTCCTTTATCACCAATACTTTTTTGCATATCTTTCACTCATTGTTCCTTATCTCTCCACATCACTGTTTATATCTCTCGTTTCCCTGATCCCTGACCAGTCTGAAGAAGGGTCTCGACCCGAAACGTCGTCTATCTCCTTCGCTCCTTAGATGCTGCTGCACCCGCTGAGTTTCTCCAGCTTTTTGTGTAACCCCCAGTACATTACTCTGATTGGTGCACATACACTAACCAATCTACATCCTTCCCCATAGAGAAAACAATTGTTGAGCAGTTGTTAAGACACATGCGGTTAAACATACTCACCGTACCTGTCGGGCGGTCTGCTAACCCGACCTGAGCGCGTTTGGACATACCCTTCCCCCTCTGTTCCAGAAAAGTTAGTAGGGCTGGGTGGTGGAGAACCGAAGAAGGAGAACGCAGTCGGGGAGCATGGAGAGGAGCGGCGGGGCGAGCATGCAGGACTAGGGGCACTGGTGGATGTGGGAACTGAACGACGCGGGGATGAGGGAACCGAATGATGCGGGGAATACATGCAGGGGTCAGGGGGTCTGGGACGGACAACAGCATCAGGTGTCTTGAAAACCAACGGCAGTGCGTAAGGACCGGGAGGAGATGGTCACCGTTCGTTCACAGGCAGAAGATGTTGACGGCTGCGCCGATACAGAACACCATCGACGTTGACAAGGTAGGAACGAGGTTCCTTGGCTGGCCCCTCAACGAAACCCAGTCGGGTATGTCCAACTGCAGTCTGCAGGCGAACCACTTGACCTTGCACTAACGGTTTAAGTGGTCTGCTCGACTTGTCATAGGAGTGTTTCTCCTGAATGAGCTTCTGGACCGCAGCTGGTTTGAGCACCTGTGGCTTCAGCTGTTGCTGGGCAACGGGGAGCTGGGCTTTGTCTTGCGAGACATCAGCCGTTGGGCGGGAAAGCCTAGAACACCATCCCTGGAAATGTTTCTCAGGTTTAACAGACCCAGGTAGATGTCGGAATTGGCTAGATATGAACGTTCCATTAGCTGTTTTGCGTTCCTGACAGCACGCTCAGCGAGGCCGTTGGATTGAGGGTATTCGGGGCTGCTGGTAACATGCTGAAAGCTCCAACGTTTTGGCAAAGTTTTTAAATGCCTGGCTGGTAAACTGTCTCCCATTGTCAGTTTGCAGTCGAACTGGTACGCTGTGCACAAATAAATGTCTCTGAAGCTTCTGTATAACCATCCCAGACGTAATGGTAGGCAGCAGATCAAGTTCAAACCAATGGAATAGGAATCGACCAGAACTAGATAGTGTTTACCATGCCATTCAAAAATATCCGCAACGACAGATAACCAAGGTAGTTCTGGAGCGGGTTGTTGCAGGAGAGGCTGTTTCTGTTGGTGGGGCGCCAAGCTGTTGCAAATGGAGCAGGATGCTGTTTTTTCACGTATGTATTTGGTCATACCTGGCCAATAAAACACGCTTTGGGCACGGGCAAGTGTAGCCTCAGTACCTGGGTGGCCATTGTGGACATCTTTGTAGTATTCATGTTGCAGAGATGAGTGAATCACGACTTTGTGACCCTTGACAATGATCCCGTCTTGTATCACCAATTCATCGCGAACCAAGAAGAATGGCTGTATATCCAGTGGTGTGTTGGATTTTTTTTGTGGGCCAACCACTCTTGATAATGGAGGCAAGCAGCTGTAGCGTTCTGTCAACAGCTGTGTGTTCTGCAAGGCGAACCAGGCGTTCTGTGGGAACGAAGTCGACCTTAAGCACGGCAAGCTCGTCGCACTCAAAGGAATGTTGTTCACAGGATGCCAGTGGCGCTCGAGAGAGAGTGTTGGCGATGAGCATGTGTTTGCCCTTTTTGTAAACAATCTGGAAATCAAACTGCTGGAGCTGCATCATCATGTGCTGCAAACGTGCAGGCACTGTGTGAATAGGCTTGTTCAGGATGGTGACCAGGGGTTGGTGGTCAGTTTCAATTGTAATAGTTTTCCCAAAGATAAAGTCTCTAAACTTGGAACAAGCAAAAACAACGGTTAGCAGCTCCTTTTCAATTTGGGCATAGTGCTGCTCAGCTCTGTCAAGGTGCGAGAGGCGTACGATACAGGTAGCACGGTGCCATCAGCTGATGTTTGCAGGCAGGCTGCGCCTAAACCGTATTGCGAGGCATCACAGGTGATAGTGACTGGCAGCTTGAGGTCGAAATACGTCAAGGTGGGGGCACTGGCTAGCTGAAGTTTTAAAGAGTCGAACACTTGTTGGTGTTGCTGGTACCAAGTCCAGGCAGTGTCCTTGTGAGTGAGCTGTCTCAGTGGCGAGATAAGTTCGCTGAGGTTGGGTATGAACTTGCCCAGATAGTTAACCATATCCAGGAACCGCTGAAGGCTGTGGGCGTCTGTGGGAACAGGTAGTTCATTGATGGCTGCAGTTTTATTAGGGTCTGGCTTTAACCCTTCACTTGTGAACACATGTCCAACGTAGGTAACCTCTGAGACACGAAACTTGCACTTCATGGGGTTGAACCTTAGGTTGATCTCACATGCCCTGTCCAGAATCATTTTTAAATTAGAATCGTGCTCCGCTAATTCATGGCCGTACACCAGAATGTCATCAAAGATGATAGCACATGGGTAGCCTGTGAACAGCTGTTCCATAGATCTCTGAAAGACCTCGCTGTCTGAGTTAATTCCAAATGGCATTCTGAGGAACTTGAATCTTCCAAATGGTGTGGCAAATGTAGTGAGGTTTGAGGATGCGTCATCTCGAGGTATCTGCCAAAATGACCTTTTGACATCTAGAACTGAGAACACTGTTGCACGACCGATTTGAGCTGCAACGTCTTCGATGGTTCTCAACAGTTAGTGTGGGTGTTTAATAGCTCGTCTTTGTCTTTCTTTTTTGTAACGGCCATGGTGGAGACCCGGTCTGCGGGTTCACTTATTTCAGCCAGTGCCCCCATAGACACCATGTGTCTCAGTTCGGCTTGAATTCTGTCACGCATAGCATGGGGTACGCGATGCCTTGACTTCATCAGGATCGTTGCATTGGATGATATTGATGTAGTGCTCATAGTCAATTTCAAAGAGCCTCCATCGTTCGCCTATGTCTGCATCAAAGACGAACTGGGTTGGCTTGCGGCACGAGTGAGCCATCGGAGTAAAAGATCAAGACCAATAAAATGAAAATAAAACCCGATAAACAGAAGCAATGGGTAGTTTCC
Source organism: Raja brachyura (assembly GCA_963514005.1). The sequence goes on from CAUPSL010000305.1 coordinate 21,241, forward strand.
AGCTAGTCTGACACCATGTAGAGAACTGTACAGACACAGTCTGGTGTTCAAAGTCAGCTTTAATCATCAGTCATAGTGGTGCAGTACAATACGTTGTTAGTTCATCTCTGCCACCAGTGTAACTACGTAATGTGGGAAGTGAGTGTTAATATAAAGTGTACAGTAAGGTGGAACTATTGTTAGTATATTACTCTGATTGGTGCACATGCACTAACCGATCTACATTTCTGATGTACAGAAATTTATGCTGGCCACCTCAACTATTCCTTGATGCAGGGAGTTCCACATTTTATACGCTGTCTGGGCAATGAGTATTTATTCCTGAAGTAATCATCGTGTTTATTGCTAACTATCTGATTTACAGCTCTCAGCCTGAAATCGCCTGCAAGTGGACACATCTTCTGCCTGTCTACCCAGTCAAACCACCTTATCATGTTGAAGAATTCCATCAGGTCACTTCTTCTTCTTTCGTGTGGCGTGCACAGCCTAAAGGTGTTGGACAACTTGTTCTATTTGATCTTCCGTTTGTGCACGTCGAGTTGATTGCATTAGTCGAAACAGGGCGGACCACGTGAAGGTTGCAATCTTCCACCCCCATCAGGTCACAAACAAGTTTTAATCTGTGCAATCTTCCTTGATATCAATTCTGTTATCATTCTAGTGAATTGCTTAACACCTTCTCCAGACTCTTGATGCCTTTTTCAGAATAATAACATAATCTGAATTGTTAACAGAACCCTGAATGTAGTCAAAGCAAAATGTTTAAAGGTTCAAAGGTTCAAAGGTATTTATTGGTCACGTACACCAATTGGTGTAGTGAAATGTTTCTTGCCAATGCAGCACATTAAAAAAAGAATACAGACATAACAATAATAAAGAGATTTTTAAACTCAAAAAACATCCCCCCACAATAGTTCCCATTATGAGGGAAGGCACAATGTCCAGTCCCCATCCCATGTCCTCCCATAGTCAGGTCTTTTGAGGCCTCCGCAGTCGCCTTCACGGAGGCCCGATGTTCCAGGCCGTTCTCGCCGGGTGGTGGTGCTCCGGCGTCGGGAGAATCCTCTCAGCGGCTTGGGACACCTGGAACGGCCGCTTCCTTACCGGAGTCCGCGGTTTCCGAAGTCAACGAGGCCACGCTGAATGGAGCTCCCCCACTGGCTCCCGATGTTGAAGTCAGCGCCGCCGCCGCCCACAACTGGCCGCTCCACAGACCCGCGGCTCCACGATGTTTTTTTTGTTGGTGTTTTTTTTTGTCGTCAATGTTGTAGGCGATCTCCTCAAGAAATGCCGCTCCAGGCCTGCTGGTAGGCCGCGAGGATGGGTCGAAGATGCACCCCAGAGAAAAGCTGCCTCTCCGACCAGGTAGGGACCAGGAAAAGTAGTTTCCCCCTTCCCCCCCTCACCCCCACATAAAAATTACAAAAAGTGTGAAACACAGACAGCTGCAGACTGGGCAGCCATACCATACAGGACGGCGCCTGTATAACTTAGTGGCTTTTTAACTGCAACATCCAGAAATAAATGCCAAAGATTTATTTTTATGGCCCTTTTAACTTGTGCAGCAAATTCTAATGATGCGTAAATCAGCAACTTCATCTATGTCGATGCCTTATTTACGAAAATTTAGACTATTATTATTTTCCTACTTGGTAGCCTGCTTTTTCTGTAAGGAATCTACAGTAATTGTAGAGGCAGAGCAAACCTTTAATCAATGTGGCCTGCAGTGGATTTTAAGTTAATGTCTTTTGAGATTTTCAGGTACGTATTGGCTTGGCCTAAAGGTGGAGGGAATGGGGTGGAAGGGAAAAGCAAGGAACAGTGGTGGATGCAGTTGGTGGTGGCATAACCTACCAATCAATTGACAAGTAGTATGTATCTGTATTTGCTGCCACGTGCTAATGAATAGACAGTTTTTGCAAGAATCTGCAAGACGTTATATAAAATGAAATTTTATCCGTGGGCAGATGCTGCTGGGACGCAAGTCGGGGCTTGATCAACCCCGGCTGGGTCGCCTGGGCGAGGGTGTCTGATGTTGTGAGACCCGAAACACCCTATGACCCCAGGTCACATCACTGACGATGCATCCCAGCGCATCTAGAAGTATCTTTCACACAAAATGAAATTTAAAAATATGTGATTTTTAAGTTTAAACATTTAGTATGTAATTATTGGTAGAATTAACTATTTGACCAACATTCAATCGTCGCCCACCTCTTGTTTTACTGCAGCATGATATATCTAATGGAAAATTAGAATGACCTTCCACTTAAAGTAACCCCCTTGTATTTATCATTTTCATCCAGGTATAGACTTTTTAATATAAAATTGATGCATTCGGCCCCTTTATAACTGCGTTTTCAGCAATTATGCTAAAAAAAATGTTTTTTTCAACATGTGGGGCAATCATAATGAAAAAATATTACAAGTTAGGAAAAAATATTACTATTTGCAAAGCAATACCATGATGTCCCACAACATGGGGGAAGAACAATATTGCCAATCATAATGAAACATTAATCTCAGTGAGTGCACCATCTGCAGATCAATGATAAATCGCTTGACAAAGTTTGTTGAATGCTGATAAATTAAGTTTGATGTATATTGATATGAAAGCCCTTCCAGCAATACTGGTTGTCAAATCAGTCAATTCAGGAGGAACATCAGTGATCTCTGCAGTTCAACATTGTTGTTTAGTTTACTTTAATTTAGTTTAGTATAGAGATACAATGTGGAAAGAGACCCTCAGCCCACTGAGTCCCTGCTGACCAGTGATCACTCATACACTTATTTTATCCTACACACTTGGGACATTTTGTCGAAACTGGACCACACCATGCTCTTTGATTTTTTTTTCTCGCTCTTCTATTACGCTATCCTTTGGACTTGGTTCCACTGTGGCGCAGTGGTAAAACTGCTGCCTTACAGCGCCAGAGGCCCAGGTTCGATCCTGACTACAGGTGCTGTCTGTGCGGAGTTTGTACCTTTTCCCTGTGACCACGTATGTTTTCTCCGGGTGCTCCAGTTTCCTCCCACACTCCAAAGTCATACAGGTTTGTTGGTTAATTGGCTTTAATAAAATTGTAAATTGTCCCTAGTGTGTAGGATAGTGTAATGGTTGATTGCTGGTTGGCTCGGACTCAGACGGCTGAAGGGCCTGTTTCCGCAGTGTAGTTCTGAAGTCTAAAGTCAGTCCTAACCCAGATGGGCAGGAGATGCTTAAAGCAGAGGAGGAGAGTAGATGGTAAGTGAGGGAGTGCAGTCCTTCTGCCATTTACATTGACTTCTGTGGTATTCCTGATGCATGGTCTCAAGGTTCTCAACACCATCACAAATACTCCTCCACATTGAGCAGCCGTGGTCTTGGGATCACCAGAGTCAGTGGAGGCGTTACTTTTCTTCAAGGAAGATCTGAGCACATCGTTGAACAATTTCATCTTTTCATCTGACAATCTCTTGCTCTGATGGAGCTCAAAATGGAGTATTTGTTTTGAGAGTTTGTTCATGCAAATCATGTGGTTTTCCCATTAGAGCCCAATAGACAATAGTCAATAGCCAATAGGTTCAGGAGTAGGCCATTCGGTCCTTTGAGCCAGCACCACCATTCAATGTGATCATGGCTGATCATCCCCAATCAGTACCCCGTTCCTGCCTTCTCCCCATATCTCCTCACGCCACTATCTTTAAGAGCCCTATCTAGCCCACTGATCGTAACCAGAGTCTCAATTGAAGCAATGGCCAAGAAAGCACACCAATACCTCTACTTCCTTAGCAGGTTTAGGAAGTTTGGCATGTCCCCAACAACTCTCACCAACGTCTACAGAGGTGACGTAGAAAGCATTTTATGAGGGTGCATCATAGATTGGTTTGCAAATAGCTCCATCCAATAAATTGCAGAGATTTCTGGACGCAGCCCAGACAATCACACAAACCAAACTCTCTTCCATTGACTCCATCTACACTTCACGTTGCCTCAGCAAGGCCACCCACATAATCAAGGATGAGTCTCACCCTGGTCACTCCCCCTTTGCCCCTCTCCCATCGGGCATGAGGTACAAAAATGTGAAAACGCACACTTCCAGATTCTGGGACAGTTTCTTTCCATCCAGCTGTTATCAGGCAACTGATCCACTCTATCAACAACTAGAGAGCATTCATGAACTACCATCTCTAATTGGACCTTATTGGACTTTATTTTGCACTAAACGTTATTCCCTTTATCATCTATGTGTACACTGTGGATGGCTCAATTTTAATCATGTATTGTCTTTCTGCTGACTGATTGGGATGCAACAAAAGCTTTGTACTGCACCTCGTGACAATAAAGTAAACTCCCTAACACATTCAGTTGCGTCCTATAAATAGTTCATGGCTTAGAAGCACACAGGAGGATGGGGATCATTGCTGCCCTTTAGGTATGGCTGGGTGTGAGGTCTAGATTCCAATTAATCTTTCATATGTTCACGGAGGTCAGAGAGTGGCCTGTGCTGGGCTATAAACAGAAACTGGTTCATTAAAGGATAACACTGGCACATGCCTGCACCAACAATAACTTCAGGACCTTGTGGTGTAAATACGTAATTTGCTGTAGTAGCTCCACGTAGCGTGACTGAACTACAAATGAGCACTAGTATAGTCAGCCGTACACAACACTCATAATTTCATAGCAAGGAAAAGCACCATGGCAACAGATTCCAAAACACTTTGTTATTTCCTTCATAATTGATTTGGGATGCCAGTTGTCGAGTTTCACAGCAGAAGCTGAGATAAATTGGGATAGATTTTAATCATTACCACCTGGGAGACAATCAGCTGAGGAGGGGACTGCCCGTTATACAACCTTCCCATCATCATCTTTTGATCTTTGCTTTGCCACATTTGTGCCAAAGTGGCGAAAAGACATGCTGATAGGAAGGAAGGTATAGATACTGGAGCAGACCGCTCAGAACAGGAGGAGACCGCTCTGCCACTCTACCAATCAATAATATTAGGACTGATCTGATTGTAACCGCGCTCTACACATAGTCTACTCACAGTGACCTTTCGGCTCTCGACTTATCATGAATCTATCTAATACTGTCATAAAAATACTCAAGGACTCTGTATTCAAGCCCCCCCCCCCCCTTCACCCTCTCATCCACCTTTAAGGAGGAGAGTATCAAAGGCATTCACCTTTAAGGAGGAGAGTATCAGATTCAGGCATTCCCATCTCTGTCTTGTCTCTTCAGTCTCTCCATATCCACCCTATCAAGGCCATTCAGGACCTTATAAGTTTCAGTCAAGTCCTCTTGCACTCATTCCAGCAGATATAAACCCAGCCTGTCCAACTTCTCTGTATGGTACATCCGTCCCAATCCAAGTATTAGTCTAGTAATGTGTAGGAAGGAGCTGCAGATACCGGTTTTTACACTGAAGATAGACACTAAATGCTGAAGGAGTTCAGAGGTGTACTAGGCCAATATAGACACAAAATGTCAGAGTAACTCAACTGGACAGGTAGAATCTCTGGAGAGAAGCAATGGGTGATGTTTCGGGTCAGTCTGAAGCAGGGTCACCCATTCTTTCTCTCCAGTGATGCTGCCTGACCCGTTAAGTTACTCCGGCACTTTGTGTCTTTTTTTCAAATGTTTCTTATCAGCCTTGGTGACCAGAACACAGTACAAAGCAAAGATCATAGAGCAGAGCTCTTTGGTACAAAGCCAGAACATAATGATTTCACCCCCCCACCCTTCTTGTTTTATTTATTGCTACTTTGTACTCATTGAACAGTCGGTCCACCCTAACCCCTGGGGACTTTCAACTTTGTCTGCAGCTATTGCAACATTAATCATTAATCTACTGTAACATGTATCTGTGCATCAGCAGCATTCCAATTTGAGTTTCATTTTATCTCTTCTTAAACCCTTGAATTTCGATGAAGAACAGGTTTTTTTCCAATTTGAATTTTACATATCGAAATAGTGCAGATGAAAGGGGCCATTATCAATTGGATTCTTTAAAATTAAAATTATTTCATTAATTTAAACTCTCTTTTTAATTCTGTTAATTAATAACGGTATTAAAATGGCAGACACTGTGAGAGGCAATTCTATCCACTGACATCAATGACGTCGAGGCCAGGATATGGAGATGTGAGAGACAGCAGATGCCAGAAACTAGAGCAACAAAAAACAAGCCGCTGGAAAAACCCAACAGGTCAAGCAACACCTGTGGATGCAAGGGGTTGATCGATGTTTCGGGATGAGATTCTACATCAGGTCTGAGAGGTATTGAATATAGAGCTGGAATGTTATGCTGAATCAAAATCACAAAATAACAGCAGGTGACTAGTTGGCATTGAGGGAGAGTTTGTTGTCCTGGCGCTAGATTCTTTATCTCCTCCTGTACTCCATCTCATCATTTCAGCACAGTGGTGTCAGCTGCAAGTTTATCGGTGGACTTAGAGCAAAATGTGGCCGAATGTATGGGGAGTATAACAGGGGACTGAGAATGCATTCTTGTGGGGCATTGGTGTTGAGAATTATTGTGGAGGAGGTGGTGCCACATATTCTCTCCGACTGCGGTTTCTCTCTCAGCCTGATTGTGAAACCCCCAGAATCACAAATTAACGTCAAAGGTATATCAGCTTCTCTTAAGCATCTACTCTGACAGAGGAGCACAAGAAAATAATTGCATCCTAATTTTACACATGCCGCAAATAATTCAGAACTAAATCAAGTAGGAAAAACAAGGAAATGCAGATGCCTTGGAGCGTAGGAGGATGAGGGGTGATCTTATAGAGGTATTTAAAATCATGAGAGGAATAGATCGGATAGGTGGACAGAGTCTCAAGCCCAGAGTTGGTGGATCGAGGACCAGAGGATATAGGTTTAAGGTAAAGGGAAAAATATTAAATGGGAACCTAAGGGATAATTTTTTCACACAATCACAATCACAATAATACTTTATTAGCCAAGTATGTTTTGCAACATACGAGGAATTTCATTCGCCAAGTCAGTCATGCAAATACAAGCAACGGAATATACAAAACACATTTTAACATAAACATTAATCACAGTGACTCCTCCACATTCCTCACTGTGATGTAAGGTGAAAAAAAGTTCAATCTCCTCCATTTGCTCTCCCGCGGTCGGAGGCCTCGAGGCCTCTGTTGATGGGATGATCCCGCCAATGGCAGCGCCGCGTCGAGGCGATCAGCTCCTGCATCAGAGGGGATGACAGCTCCCCCGTGCCAGATGATCAAACCCCGTGTCGGGGCTGGTCAAATCTTCCGCGACATTGGAGCTCTCGACATCCACGGACTCTCCCGAGACTGCGAGCTGCCGATGTAAAGTCCGCAGTTGGAGTGATCCCCAGGCACGAGATCAACTCCGATGTTAAGTCCACGCCTCCGTTGAGGGGCCCAAGGTCAGTCCGAGGAGTTCCCCAGCTCCATCGATGATTGGCGGCAGAGTGATGGAGAATGCGATCCGGAAATTAATCGCATTTCCGGCAAGGTAAGAAACTGAAAAAAAGTTTATCGCAACCCCTCCCCCTCCCCTCATGTAAAACAGGCCGGAGAACATTTACACAAACTTTTAACACACACTAAAAATTAAAAAAAGATGAAAAAACAAACACTGTTGTCGCGGCTGCCAATCGTGCGGCGCCCCTGGTGGTGGGTGTATGGAATAAGATGCCAGAGGAGGTAGTTGAAGCAGGGATTTTCCCAACGTTTAAGAAACAGTTAGGCAGGTACATGGACAGGACAGATTTGGAGGGATATGGGCCAAACACAGGCAGGTGGGACGTGTGTAGCTGGTACATGTTGGCCAGTGTGTGCAAGTTGGGCCGAAGAGCTTGTTTCCGCATTGTATGAACCTATGAGTCTATCTATGACTATCAGGAAGACTAACACATAAAATATTTTTCAATTTCAATGTTGCTATTTAATCAGTAATCTGTACTTTAGCCAATCTGCTGACAAACATTAGCAACACTATCAACGCTATCGATTTATCTGATACTGATCTAGTTTTTAGGTATGTTACAAAACCTACCTTTGGTAGGTATTGCAGTTCTGCTGCTCCCCGTGTGCGTGACTTTGGCGCCTTTCAGAGGGGGGCGTGTTTAAAGTGCCATTTTTCCCTAGACAGTCCAAATCGATCCATGTCGGGCGATTTTGGCGCTAAAGAGAAATTGCTGCGACATTTCATTCATGAAGGTATTTTTAAACTACGCTAGTTTATTTATTAACTAGAGTAGTTTAAAAATCATCTTCTAAAGCCGTGAACGCCGACAGCGGAACAGACCTAACGTAGGTGATAAAAGAAGCTACACAGTTTATTTTTATATAAAAACGTGCTTCTTAGGAAGCCGTTGATCAAATTTTCATGTTGCGAAAAGGGGACCAAAAAAATATACGAACCGGCTGTATTTTTCCTGCCGACTGTGGGTTAAATTCACCGCAAACCGCAACGTTCCAATCCATCGCATACCACTAAAACCCACTCGCAAGTTGATTTAAATGGCCATTAATTTACAGGAATTAAACACTAAATTTCTTCCATTTGGCCTATAAATTCATGAAAATGAGATTTAAAAATCATGTTATATTGTGGATTATTGTGTGAATGTTATTTGGACACTTACGCAATTTAAAAATGTTTGTAACATTGCTATAGTTTTTGCAGTTAAGGAAAAGAACATGTAAAACGGAACATAATATTTAATTTCCCTGACAACTGCATTGACAAGTGTACAGATATTTAGAAACAATAATGTAAATATGTTCAAAGTTAGCACAGTCATTCTCAATAAATTAATGGAACTGGTGTGCTACAATGTTGAGAATGATATTCTGCACTCTGCTCTTGCTCTATCTATTGTACTTGAATTTGAATTGTATTTATGCACGGTATAGCTGAACTTTGGATAGCATGAAAAACAATGTTCTTTACTGTACTTCAGTGTATGTGACAATAATAAACCTAAACCTAAAATTCATCCAGCATAATAGATTAAAACAATCAATATCACTTTTTTTTTCTCTTTTTTTAATTTTCCTTTTTTTTGATTATTATTATTAGAAGCAATTGTACAAAGATAAAACATTCAGCATCTAAAATTATACAATTATTGGACAGCTTCATTTTTAACCTTATAACCTGAAAATAAAAGAAGAGAAGAAAAACAGAACAAGAGAGGGAAAAAGTCAGGTGAAATGATAGCTCGAAAAAGCACAAAGAAAAGATCCCTAAACTACCAAAGTAGTGTGGCCGAAAATAAAAGAAAAAGAAAAAAAAAGAAAAAAGGAAAGTGGAGATATACCTGCCCCTCACCCCCCCCCCCCCCCCCCCCCCCCGCCCAGCTCAGTCAGCCCAGAATCGGATATACATTTAGATTTGTGTTCAGTGAATTTGGTGAAGGGTGTCCATGTCTTGAAAAATTGATCTGGTGTTAAGCCTAATATTTTCCAAATGTAGTGTCTCGGACATGTTTGTAATCCACATAGGGACAATTGTCTGTTTCCAAAATTTAAGTATTCGTTTTTTCACCGTGATCAGACCATAGTTAAGTAAATGTCTTTGAAATAGTGTTAGCTCAGAACAGGCTTCTAGTGTGATCAATTCTATGACGGGGTCCAATTTTATTTTAAGTATTTTAGAAAAAAGATCAAAAAATCCCCATCAGAATTTGTGTAATTTTGTACAGGAAGCAAAAGAATGGGTTATGGTTGCTTCTTGGAGGAGACATTTATCACAAATAGGGGAGATATCTGGGAAGATCTTATTCAATTTAGACTTTGAGTAATAAAGTCTATGCAGTATTTTAAATTGTATTAACGAGTGACTAACATTAAGAGAACAGTTGTGTGTATATATAGAAGATTTTCCTCCCTCAAATAACTTTGTTATTTGAAAAGATTTTTACTGTGTTAACAATGAACATATGGGACATTAAAAAGCTCCATTAACTATTGATTGACCAAATTTGTTTGACAATCTGTCTTACTTTCTTTTCCATACAGAAAGGGCTGCCTTACAATCGTGCAGCATTAAATTGTCATTACTTGGAACAGGCGCCTTTCTCAGAGAGAAACACTCACCTTTATGTACATATAAACAGAAACCCAATGTTCAACGTGGAATGATGACTCTGAAGGTTGAGCAGAACTTGTCTGGGCAAAGAGTGTAATTATTTTAATTAAGGTTATTTTACATTTCTCGAGCAGTAAAGCCTTGGTGTTATTTTCTTTCCTGACTCAACAAGCCTTCTAGAGATACTTTTACATTTCTGAATTGCAGTGAAAAGTTGGATTATCTGTAATAAAATTGAGAAAAGTTCAATTTGTAACACACCGATTAAATGTTCCTCTTCAAAAGCATTTTTGCGATTCATTCTTCTCCCTCTGCTGAAGTTTGTGATGTTTCTGGGTTGGAGTTCCATTGATCCCCATCCAAGTGCAAGTCATTCAAAGATCATCAACATCAAAGGAGTTGCATCTCTGCAAACACATAATGGGAGTTTCAACACCATAATCTCACCAAGGAGAAAATGTGCCTGGAAGAACGCATCTCCAGAATTCAGCCTCCAAAGAGAAAATATTTATCCAATCATTAACAAAAATGAAGTGCATGCATATTTCAAACACAATTACATTAATTGCATTAAAAATAACTCAGCTGAGAAATCTGCCATCATAAATCAACAAAAACTCCCAAGGCAAATAATAAAGCAAAAAAACTACTCCAGATGTCACAATTGGGCGGCATGGTGACATAGCGGCAGAGCTGCTGCCTTACAATGTCAGAGACCCGGGTTCGATCCCGACCATGGGTGCTTGTCTCTACGGAGTTTATACGTTCTACCCGTGATCTGTGCGGGTTTTCTCTGAGATCTTCGGTTTCCTCCCACGCTCCGAACCTAGGTTAATTGGCTTGGTATAAGTGTAAATTCTCCCTAGTTTGTGTAGGATAGCATTAATGTGTGGGGATCGCTGGTCGGTGCGGACTACGTGGGCCGAAGTTTCCACGCTGTATCTCTAAACTAAAAAAAACGAAATAATAAAACGATGTGTCCGTGCGCACATGATTCCTGAGGTTAAAGGGTCAATAAAGAATTAGGAAAACATAATTACAGTGGCCCAGCTGGAACATACACTGTTCCTCACTAAGATGTAGTATTGCTCACTGTGCAGACAAGGGCACATTCCAACAGGCCCGTCTCATTCTCCTTCATCTCATCCCTTTGAACAGCTCACCCTGCCATGCATGTCATCTCCACATTGCTCCAATCCAGTTTACTAGTGATGATTGTCATGTGTACCCTATGAATCTAGGCACAGTGAAAATCTTTGTTTGCATACAATCCAATAAAATCATACTCTAGCACAATCATAGATGAGTGCAATGATTGTAGTACAATAGTAGATTTCACCGAGAGAGTACCCAGAGTCTCCATGTTCCTGGCACCATATTATTGGCATTAACATTAGTACACGCACTTTATGGAGCAGTTAGTTAAGTTGTTGTTGTTGTTGTTGTTGCAGCATCGCTGCATCTCTGGACAGAAGGAATGGGTGATGTTCCAGTCAGAAGAAGGGTCTCAACCCGAAACGTCACCCATTCCTTTTGTTTTTAGTTTTAGAGATACAGCATGGAAACAGGCCCTTCGGCCCACTGAGTCCGCGCCAACACCGATCCCCGCACATTAACACTCTCCTACGCCCACTAGGGACAATTTTTACATTTACCAAGCCAATTAATCTATAAACCTGTACATCTTTGGAATGTGGGAGGAAACCGAAGACCTCGGAGAAAACCCACACAAGTCACGGGGAGAATGCACAAACTCCGTACAGACAGCACCCGTAGTCAGGATCGAACCCGGGTCTCCGGCGCTGCATTCGCTCTAAGGCAGCAACTCTACTGCTGCACCATCGTGACTGCCCTATTCCTTCTCTCCAGAGATGCTACCTGTCCCGCTGAGTTACTCCAGCTTTTGTGTCTATCTATCGAAAGCAATGAGATAGCTTTGTGGTTAAACTGCATATTTAAAAGGTACTTGCAGCGTTTAATGATCTACCTGAGAAGAGATATCAAAGTCATGGGTTTGGATATTTACTGATGGAGTACACAATTTCAGCTGCATTGACACCTAAGCAAAGTCCACATTTATTTAACGTACAACACAGAGCTTGCACCAATTTCCTATTATTAAGAATAACTGGAGAGGGCTAGAACAGGCAGGTGAAGGGAGGAAGATGAGGACACCACACTAGAGGTCATAGTGCAGCATCTCTTCAATGAGCCCTTCCCTGACAGAAACCACATTGAAGGTCATTATATGAGGTGCCTTTCACTTCATAGATGAGGCTGTCATGAAGCTTTCAAGGACACAGTGCTGAAGTAACTCCACGGGTCAGGCAGCATCTCTGGAGAACGTGAATAGGTGACGTTTTGGGTCGGGACCATTCTTGAGACTCCAGCACCTTGTGTCCTTTTGTCTAAACGAAAATCTGTAGTTCCTTGTTTTTACACATTGTCACTACACATTGTCAGCAATGAGTGGTTGGAATCTGGAATGCACTGCTGGGGAGTGCTGGACGTTGATTCAAAAGAAAACTCGATAATCCAAACTATAACCAATGGCAGGGGACTGCATCCCAGCAAGGCCCCCTCCCCCCCACCTTTGGGAACAAAGCACTATCAACCGCAGACTGGCGCGCAAATGGAACTTCTAGCAGCAGGTGTGGAGCGGACTTTACCAACGAGGTGCGGGCTGATCCCTTGCCGGGGATCGCCAGAGAAGAGCTCTGACTGCTGGCCTGCGGCCTATAACATCCTGAAGCCATGGTCTCCAGTAAGGAAGTGGCCGATTCGTGATCTCCAAGCGTGTTCAATTTGTTCGATCATCCCGAAGAGAGAGCTTGCACATCGGGCCGTCCGTAGCGGCGACTATGGAGGGTAAAGGCTCCAGACCACGGTGAACAAAGGTGGAAGACTGACTGAACTTTATTGCCTTCCATCACAGTGAAGAATGCTGTGGTGGATGTTTATGTTAAATTCTATTGTGTATTGTGTTCTTTTTAATTGTATGGCTGCATGTGTACTGTACCTTAATTGGTGCATGTGACAGATAAATGTGAACCTTGAACCTTAAACCTTGAAATCAATACACACAGCGCGACAGACTTGGCGCATAAAGGTAATACACACAGCACTGCCGGTTTGGAATGCAAACAGAGCACTGTCGGCTTAACGTGTGGGAATTTAAACAAAGAGCTGTCGTCTGCAGCACTATGGGCTTTAAACATAGCGCTACCGGCCGCTGCGCTATGGGTCACAGACTGTTCAGGAAAATTCTCGAATAACAAACACATAATACATCTGATCTCTATTCTGCTTTACTTCTATCCATTCAGCAGTGGCTAGGCTAGAGGGTTCCACTGCCTTTGCTGTATCCAGCATTGGCACCAAATTCCTACGATTACACAAAGTGAATCAAATGAGCTGAAGATCAGCCACTGGAGAGAGCACTCACACACTGGAAAAGTGGTTGTTCATTCCATATTCTCCCCACTGCTTTCACTCTTTAACTGTTTTGACCAAACTGCTCACTTAGCATGAGCAAATAAAGTGAGTAAAACATGTAAAGTACGTATGAATTCCGCCTCCAATATATTTGGATTTCTTTGAGAATAAACTTCCTTCCCACCACACATCCGCAAAGTGTAAGACCACAAGACCTTAAGACAAAGGATCAGAATAAGGCCATTCAGCCCATTGAGCCTATTCTGCCATTCACTCATGGTTGATCTATTTTCCCCTCTCAATTCCATTATCCTGCCTTATCCCAAAAACCATTGACACCCTTACAAAGCAAGAATCTATCAATCTCTCCTTCAAAATACCCAATGTCTCGGCCTCCAGAGCCGTCTGTGGCGACAAATTCCAAATTCACCACCTCTGGCTAAAGAAATACCTCCTCATCTCCATTCTGAAGGTACATCCTTTAATTCTGAGACTGTGCCCTCTGATCCGAGACTCTCCCATTGCTGGAAATATCCTCTCCATTGTCACTCTACTCAGACCTTTCATTATCTGGTAGGCTTCAATCAGAACCCACCTACCTTCCTATCTCTCCTCCTCCTCCTCCTCCTCCCTCCCTCCCCCATCCTTCTAATCTCCAGCAAGTACAGACCCAGAGCCATCAAACACTCATCATATGTTAACCCAATCATCGCTGGGATCATTCTCGTAAACCTCCTCTGGACCCTCTCCAATGGCAGCACATCCTTCCGTAGATATGGGGCCCAAAACTGCTCACATTATCATATTATGAACTCACTATGTCAACCAATAGGTTGTGTGGATTGAGAAACCCAAAGTGAACCAGAGCAGAATGGATAATAAAACTGAATCAAAAGCACAGAAAAATAAATCATTGTTCTGATTGAATGTCGTTCTTTACCTAACACCAGATCACACAAAGCAGTTTTGGGGTAATAAGATTGAAACAATTATGAGTCATTCAGCTGAGATTCAAAACAATTATGCCGAGCTAGCTAAATTATTCATCTTAGGACAGCTTCTTTATCTGTGGGTGATTTAAAATGAAGTCTGGCTATGTGCCAGTAACGAGCAGTTTGTAATATGTAGTTCTTTAACCATGTGGATAAACTAAGGCCTCCATTTAATTGTGTAATGTATAGTTTAATTTGTTTGAATTAGCAATTTATCTAATAGTTATGCAATGGGCTGAAAAATCAGAGACGGAAGAAACTGCAGATGCTGAAACCTTGAGCAAATAACAAAGTGCTGGAGGAGCTCAGTGGGTCAAGCAGCATCCGTGGACAATGTTTTGGCTCGGGACCCTTCTTCAGACCAATGGAGTAGGGATGAGATAGCTGGCGGAGTGTGGTAAAACCTGGCAAGTGATAGGTGGGTGCAGGTGAGATGGGATGTCACTTGTCTTTGTCACTTACCTCTTGTCTTTGTCACTTAATCCACATATGTGTGGAGTAAGTGACAAAGACAAGAGGTAAAGTGGAGAGAATGGGTGTCAGATAAGGAAGAGTAAGAGTGAAATGTGTAGAGGAAGGAAGAACTTAGAGAGTTGAAGGGCCGGCAAGCTCGGCTCTTTACCTCTGAATTCTCCAAGATCATCTTCCGATCCAGGCTCCGCCACGTGGAACAGGATGAGACGTGCTCACGTTTCCTCTTCCATAAGGTTAACGGGGGGAGCTCTGTGATGAACAGCCTTATGGAGGAGACCAGCTCAGTAACATCCTTGTTGTCGAATATGCTGAGGATCTGCAGATCCTTTTATACAGAAAGGCCGCAGACAGCACCACCTCCCAGTACTTCCTGTCCTCTATCACGGAGGTCTTGGAGGACAGCAAGCGGGAGAATCTGGACCAGGAGTGGGGAACCTGCGGCCTTTAGGCCGCATGTGGCCTACTAGGCCATTAAATGCGGCCTTCTGAATGAAACCAAATTTTGTAGAACAAATCCTTTTATTTTTATTAATTTATTTTTTATTCGTCTTTTATTATTTTTTATTTTATTTTAATCTTAAAATGAACATTTTTTAAATATCAAAGAGTAAAAGAAGATTCAATGAATGAATCCTCCCCGACTGATGGCCACAATTAAAACATTAGTAATATATTAGTAAACATTATTATTAAACATACAATATATTAGTAAATATTAGTAAACATAGTGATTTAGTTCTAATGTGACTAGACTCTAGAAAGCAGTCACAACAAAGTCATAAAAAGGTTAGTTAACTTTAGAATGAACACATTTTTTTCATTTTCTTGAAGTTAATACATAGTAGTTAGATTTTTACAAAATAATGTACGTTTTGAAGTATATCTAATTGAAGTTTCTTCGATGCGGCTTTATTAGATTACAGCTAACAATGCGGCATTCAAACAAGAAAAGGTTCCCCTCCCCTGGTCTGGACCAACCACTGACCCTAGAGGAGCTAACTGGCTCCATCCGTTCCTTTGACTTGAGTAAAACTCCCGGAAGCGATGGCTTACCGGCCGAGTTGTATTCGGCTCTGTGGGACTGGATGGGCCTGGACCTGCTGGAAGTGTACAACGACATGCTTCTAGCCGGCAGCATATCAGACTCCATGAGGAAGGGCAGCATCACCTTAATCTACAAGCAGAAGGGGGAGATGAAGGATATAAGGAATTGAAGACCCATCACATTGTTGAATGGTGATTATAAGATCCTGTCTAAGGCCATCGCCAACCGCGTCAAGTCTGCTCTGGGACGGGTGATCCACCCGGACGAAACCTGTGCTGCACCTGTCAGGAAAATCTCAGACAGCCTAGCGCTGCTGAGAGATACCATCGCCTACGTGCAGGACAGACGGGTGGATGCCTGCCTAGTCAGCTTGGACCAGGTGAAGGCCTTCAACAAGATATTACACACGTACATGAGGGATGTGCTCTCCAAAATGGTCTTTGGGGAGGGAATCAGAAATTGGATCCAACTGCTCTACACCGATATCTGTAGTGCAGTCCAAATCAATGGGTGGGAATCAGGCAGTTTCCCCGTCAGATATGGAGTCAGGCAGGGTTGCCCTCTCTCCCTTGTCTTGTGTGTCTGTTGTATTGAACCTTTTGCCGAGTCCTTCAGGAAGGACGCGAGCATAAGAGGAGTGACATTGCCAGGCAATGGGGGCATTCAAGTCAAAACCTCCCTGTACAGGGACGATGTCCCCGTCTTCTGCTCGGATCCAGGGTCGGTCCGTAGACTGATTAGCGTCTGCGACCGGTTTGAGTCGGCCACGGGAGCCAGGGTAAACGCAGGAAAAGCGAGGCCATGCTATTTGGCAACAGGCCAGGCCGATCTTCCGTCCCCTTCACCATCAAGCCTGACTTCTTGAAGGTGCTGGGGATCTGCTTCGGGGGGACTGAGGCATGTGACAAGAATTGGCTGGAGTGGATAGCCAAGGTGGTGAAGAAGCAGGAGCTCGTCATAACGGGGAAACATTTCGAGGGACAGGCAAGTATGGCCTGTCCCTCCCACCGACGCCACAGGAATCACCCAGGCCGTCTTCCAGTTCATCTGGGGGTCGAGGATAGACCGGGTGTGACGGGCCACAATGCACAAGTCGGCAGACAATGGGGGTAAAAGCGTGCCCAACGTCGCCCTCACCCTGATGGCCACATTCGTGTGTGACTGGAGAGGTCTGCAAGGTTTATTCCCTGTCACGGTTTATTCTGAACAGCTCCATCACAGAGGACTCTGTGATTTATGGACTGTTCCCAGGAGTGCATTCAGAGACTGGCATCGAGTGCTGTTGGAAGGTCATCAACTCGGTGAAAGACGGTCTTTGGTCTGCCCGAGCGTTGTTCACCACCCAGCAGAGCAAGATGTCCGTCGGGGAATGTTACCGAATGGCCCGCTGCAGACTGCAGGAGTACGTGCAGAGGGACGTACTGAAGCTCAGTGCAGCCAACGCCAAGGCTCGGTGGGGGAGGACCACAGTCTAGGTTCCTTCCGCTGCTGGACGTGGGGGGCAGGGTGTCGCGGAGACGTCCCTCAAAATAAGGCAAGGGTGGGGGATACATTTGGGAAATTTGAGAAATGTATGTAGACTGCATTGAATACTTTGTATAGCCTCCGAAAATGTTATATTAATTTATTGCATGCTTCATGTATTGTATATTTATTACCTGAATAAAGTCTATTTTGAAATTTTAAAAATATATATATGGGTGAAGTGTACAGGAGGAAGTGGAAAGAGGGGAAAAAAGGGGGGAAATAGGTGACTAGGACCTGTATCCCTTGGCAAGTCCTGCCCCATCACTATCTCTTTACCAGCTTTCTCCTCCAGCCTACTTCAGTCTGATGAAGGGTACCGCTCTGAAACATTGTTTGTCCATTTCCCTTGACAGATGCTGCCTGAGCCGTTGAGGTCCTCCAGCACTTTGTTTTTTGCTTTGAATGAATAAACAGTGTATATTCAGCACTTTAATTATTCAATATACATGTGGTGGTATTTATTTTTTTGTACATGAAGCTGATTTTTTTCCACTTTACTTCTGGGGATGTCATATGATTTACAGATCACTGACCCAAATGAGTGTAACACCCAGAACAATGTCTCCTTTCTCCCCCCACCCGTTGAGCCACTAACTGAATGAGCAATGCATACACACGTCACATGATGATCCAAAGTTCAGTGAACAAAAGCATAACCCAGAATCCCTTCAAATATTTAAGAGTATGCAATCCAATGGGAATAAAGGGTTCAGGAGAGCAGTGCAAAATGAGACAGAAACTGTGATTGCCTGATTTTAGGCTAGTTTAGTTTAGTTTAGAGAAACAGCATTGAACAGGCCCTTCGGCCCACCGAATCTGCCCCACCGAGCGACCGTCGCACACTAACACAATCCTACACACACACTAGTTTGCCATTTTACCTTAGCCAATTAACCCACCAGCCTGTACGTCTTTGGAGTGTGGGAGTAACATAGAAACATAGAAACATAGAAAATAGGTGCAGGAGTAGGCCATTCGGCCCTTCGAGCCTGCACCGCCATTCAATGTGATCATGGCTGATCATCCAACTCAGTATCCCGTACCTGCCTTCTCTCCATACCCCCTGATCCCTTTAGCCACAAGTGCCACATCTAACGCCCTCTTAAATATAGCCAATGAACTGGCCTCAACTACCTTCTGTGGCAGAGAAAACCGGAGCACTCACAGAAAACCCATGCGGACCACAGTGAGAACGTAGAAACTCCGTACAGACAGCACCCGCAGTCAGGATCGAACCCAGGTCTCCGGCGCTGTAAGGCAGCAACTCTACCACCGTGCCACTGTGCCACGCTGACATACCATAACAGAACTATGGTCATTGGTCCCAAAGGACCTCCCCACTGACATCTCAGTCTCTTTCCCTGCTCCATTTACCAAGATTAGATCAAGCTTTGCCCACTTCTTGGTAGGGCCCTCTATATATTGACTGAAGTAACATTCCTGAACACAGGCGGCACGGTGGCACAGCGGTAGAGTTGCTGCCTTACACCGCTTGCAGCACCTGAGTCCTGGGTTTGATTCCGACTACGGGTGATTGCCTGTACGGAGTTTGTATGTTCTCCCCGTGACCGCCTAGGTTTTCTCCGAGATCTTCGGTTTCCTCCCACACTCCAAAGACATACAGGTTTGTAGGTTAATTGGCTTGATAAATGTAAAAAATCGTCCCTTGTGGTTGTAATGTTAATGTGCGGGGATCGCTGGTCGGCGCGAACCCTGTTTCCGCGCTGTATCTCTGAACTAAACTAAACTAAACAACAGAAATATAAGAGGCGGGTTTCCTCGCGGTGCCTTATGCCATTGCCGGAATATCAGCAAGTCTTTGATGAAGGAGATATTTACTGGAATAAATCAGATTCTACAAAACCTTAGGTTAATAATGGAAATGTATCCTTGATGCCTGACATTAGGACAGTTCTTGGTTCCTAATTACCTTTGATCAGAAGTTACCAGCTCTGTGTAATTAAGGTATAACTCTTCCGGACACTCTTAATAAGGAGGATATACAGTATACAGTACCACAAGGTTAAACTTTGGTGCAAGCTAATGAACAGTGTGGGCCATTGTACAAAATGTTGGTGAGGCCACATTCGGAGTACTATGTTCAATTTTGGTCACGTTGCTGTAGGAAGGATGTCATTAAGCTGAAAAGTGCATTTACAAGGACATTGCCAACAGGGCCAGCCCTAGGCCGATTGGACCGATTTTCACAAATTGGGCCCCGCGCCCAAGGGGGGCCCCGCGTTAATTTTCCATATTTCATGTGGAAATACAAATTTGCTTTGTTAAATAGAGATTTTTTTAAAAACATTCGCCATACTGATTTTTTACAAAACTTACATGGTTTTGTACATGGAATACAAGCGCTGTACAGTCATCAAACACAAACAATGTGTTAACCACTGTAGCACTTGTGTTAACAGCCAGTAGTGTTAACAGCCAGTAGTTAACAAGTAGTTATCCAATGCATCATCAATGCATCGATCCACATTCCTCAGTAAATGTGTAATTGTGTTTTAGAAGAAGTATTAATTACGCTGCTTTCCTTTGAATACAATTCACGCGGTGCCATTAACACTTCTTCAAAGCATAATTGCATTTTACTGAGGAATGTAGATTGATGCATTAATGACACATTGAGAATTTCTTAAAACTCACCATCATGACTGATAATTTCTTCTTGGTCTGCAGGTTAGTCATTCAATTTACTTACCTGCGCTCTCTTTCTCCCGTTCCCCACCTCTCTTTCTAGCTCTCTCAGCATTCTCGGTATCATTGACGTTTTGCGGTATACAAAAATGCTGGAGAAACTTAGCGGGTGAGGCAGTGAAGGAAATATGCAACGTTTCGGGTCGAAACCCTTCTTCAGACACGGCTATTTCCTTTGCTCCATAGATGCTGCCTCAAGCCCTGTCCCACTGTGCGAGTTCACCCAAGAGTTTAAAATCTCTGTGTAGCATCTCTGCCCCTATCTTCAAATTTCCACTTTGAAATAAAATACAGTTTCCAACTTAAACATTTTGCAGCAGGATTAGTCGATTCCCACGCATTTTCAATCATCGTTCGATTCAGTGTAATTTTCACACCTGGTTGATGTCGTTTTTTTAAAAGATACAGAACATTACAATAAATAGTTTCAAGCATACCCGGTACTAAATGCACGAACATTAAGGTGGTTACTGATGTTACAATCGGTTATAAATGAATGTAATTTCAAAGTGAAATAGGAGATTTCCGTGGAAAGAATATTTAACCAGAATATAAGGTGAGGTCGCTGCAAAATGCTGACTTAAAACAATACGCCGTCAACTCAGGATTGTTTCTTAGCCCTCTGACAGGTGTTTCAATCTAACCTCGTAGCTCGCTGTTAATCGATTCATAGCTATTAATTTTCATTCCTGGTCCGTATCGAACTTCTCCAAATGTAAACGGTTCAAGTTACGCTTCTTGTGCGGTGGTAAGCGGGGGGGAGATGAAAGGATAAAATACCATATATTTGCATTTATATAACGATCCTGCTGTGAATTTTTTGTCGAAAGTTGTATTTTATTTCATAGTGGGAATAGGAAGATAGGGACAGAGATGCTACACAGAGATTTTGATAGGAAGGAAACCTTACAGCAGCTGAGTAAGAGATTAGTCAAATGGAGGTTCAATGAAGATCGGGCGAGGGGGATTGGGGGTGGGGAAAAGTATCTATAGCTTGGGACTTGCCTAAATGAGTACTGAGATGGATTATCATTCCACACCAAATTTCTTAGACAATAATACATTTTATGCAATTATCACAACATTTTGCTGGATATGGATCAACCTATGGTACATGCTCGTAAATTAGTAAAACAAATGTTCTTTAGGTACTGTTGTTTCTGGGATGGGATTTCTGATAACAAATAGCCTACATTCTATATTTTGTCATAATGTGGCTGAAACAATGGCATATTTTGTGATATTTATTGAGATAGAAAGATACAACTGAGTTTGGGCAAGATATTACCTTCCAACATTCCAACGGTAAACTCACGAGTTACTCACGAGTATGACTATGTGTTAAAAAGTATCAAATTTTTAGGTCCTGAGTATATTTTACATGTGCACATTTTTCAACTTGTTGAAAAATCTTCACGAGTTACCACGTTCCCGAGTACCTGCCATTAGCGCTAAGAAATTACATGTTGGCCTTTATAACAAGAGGAATCGAATATAGGAGCAAAGAGGCCCTTCTGCAGTTGTACAGAGTCTAGCGAGACCACATCTGGAGTATTGTATGCACTTTTGGTCCCCTAATTTGAGGAAGGACATTCCTGCTATTGAGGGAGTGCAGCGTAGGTTTACAAGGTTAATTCCCGGGATGGCGGGACTGTCATATGCTGAGAGAATGGAGCAGCTGGGCTTGTACACTCTGGAGTTTAGAAGGATGAGAGGGGATCTTATTGAAACATATAAGATTGTTAAGGGCTTGGACTTGCTAGAGGCAGGAAACATGTTCCCGATGTTGGGGGAGTCCAGAACCAGGGGCCACAGTTTAAGAATAAGGGGTAAGCCATTTAGAATGGAGATGAGGAAACACTTTTTCGCATAGAGAGTGGTTAGTCTGTGGAATTCTCTGCCTCAGAGGGCGGTGGAGACAGGTTCTCTGGATGCTCTCAAGAGAGAGCTAGATAGGGCGCTTAAAAATAGTTGAGTCAGGGGATATGGGGAGAAGGCAGGAACGGGGTACTGATTGTGGATGATCAGCCATGATCGCATTGAATGGCAGTGCTGGCTCGAAGGGCCAAATTGCCTGCTCCTGAACCTATTGTTTATTGTCTATTGAAACGTCCCGAGCTCCGACGTACCCGCTACGTTCATTCTACGTGTTTACCACGAGTTTCTCCAGCATTTTTGTGTACCTTCAATTTTCCAACATCTACAGTTCCTTCTTAGACGTTTTGCGGTGATGGCTGCATCTGCGGTCCCTTTCTGTCCTGGCCCGTGGAGGCTCCTGATAAGTGATGTTCTCTCCGTGGTGCTGCCTTGCCCGCTGAGTTCCTCCAGCACTCTGTGTTTTTTGTTTGTCTCTGAAGTTGAAGGTGGACCCCCCTGTGTCTACCTTCACCTCCCTGTCTGTGGTGGCTCAGCGGGACGGGCAGGGGCTCTGGGGAGAGGGTTGCGGTTCTGGTCGAGACCCTTCTTCAGACAATCACAAGTACTCTCAACAACGAGAATTCAGTTCAGTCTGAAGAAGGGTCTTCTCTCCGGAGTCACTGCGCTGCCTGTCCTGCTGAGGGGTCGGCTGGGGATCATCCAGCTCAAGAGCGGGACAGCGGGTGATGGATAACAGGACAGCAGGCGGTGGAGCTTACTCCATATGTCAGTGCGAGTAACCTCAATTGATCCCTTGTTCGCGCTGACACATGAGTAAGCTCCACCGCCCGCTGTGATGTTATCCATCACCCGCTGACTCACTCCCCTCTATGATCTTTGCTCTTGAACTGGTCCCCTCACTGTTCAGACAGAGAGCACTACCAGGGGTGAGCGGGCCAGCAGAAGGCACTGAGATGGCAGTCGATTCCGCTGTCCGGTGATGGAGGCTGCTCGTAGCCAGACGAGCTGCTTCCCTCCCCGGCCAAAATGTGGTGGCTCCGTGCCCGGAGTGCCGCGGCAGCGGTGAGCGAGTGTTACTGGCATGAACCCCGACCATCCTAAGGCCAGCCCTGATTGCCAGGACCAGAAGGGCTGAGCTACAGGGAGAGGTTGGGCTTGAACTTCATTTCTTTGAGCACAGGGTGCTGAGGGGTCATCTTATTGAGGTGTATCAAATCATGAGGGGAATAGATAAGTAATAATTAGATGAGATAATAGATGCAGAGTCTTTCACCCAGGGTATGGGAATCAAAAACCAGAGGACATAGATGTAAGGTGAGAGCAGCAAGATTTAATAGGAACCTGAGGGACAACTTTTTCACTCTGAGGGTGGTGGGTATATGGAACAAGCTGCCAGAGGAAGTAGTTGAGGCAAGAACAACAACATTTAAAATACACTTCGACAAGTACATGGATAGAAAGGTTTATAGGGAACGTCACCCATTCCTTCTCTCCAGAGATGCTGCTTCGCCCGCTGAGTTACTCCAGCATTTTGGTTTATAAGGTTTATAGGGATATGCGTCAAACATGGGCAAATAGGACTAGCTTAGATGGGGTATCTTGGTCTGCATGGATGAGTTGGGCTGAAGGGCTGTTTCTGTGCTGTGTGACTAATGTATGATACTGCATCTTTAGCCTATGAAAACAACAGTTTATCTTTGACTTCCTGTGAGTTTTGAAAAATTGCAGTGCTTCCACTGGTTAATAATCAGATAACAATGGGGAAGACAGAGCTGTCACATAGTAGCATAAGTACTCCTTGCAGTAAAGGCACAATTTCCCACAATGCCACTTGACCTTTCTAGTAAGAAGGGAAATAATGGAAACAATGTTTCATTATACCGGCAATAAATCAAAAAATGTACATTGTAATTTCCCCTTACTCTCCATTTTTGCTTTTCTCTCTTTCTTTCATTATTTCTTCTTCCGTACCTGATGTAACTCCAGTTTACACAATTTTGTAAGTTCATAAGTCATAGGAGCAGAATTAAGCCATACTAATCAAGAACTATCAATCTCCGCTTTAAAAATACCCAAAAACTTGGCCTCCACAGACGTCTGCGGCAATGAATTCCACAAATTCGCCACCCTCTGTCTAAAGAAATTCCTCCTCATCTGCTTTCTAAAGGTACATCCTTTTATTCTTAGGCTGTACCCTCTGATCCTAGACTTTCCCATTAGTGGAAACATCCTCTCCACATCAACTCTATCCACACCTTTCTTCCAAGACTTCATTCTTTACTCACTTTCACAAGTTATAGGAGTAGAATTAGGCCATTTGGCCCATCGAGTCCACTCCGCTATTCAATCATGGCCGATCTCTGCCTCCTAACCTCATTTTCCTGCCTTCTCCCCATAACCCTTGACACCCATTTTAATCAAGAATTTGTCTATCTCTGCCTTAAAAAATCCACTAACTCCCCTATTTCTTTTTCTGTCTTTAATTCTAGTTGATTCTAGTAACATTGGACCTAATGTTACTATAATGTAGATGACCTGTACCTTTGCCATTCTTTCCAAAAACTTACAGAATAAAATATGTTTGTGCCATTAACCATTAACTTGGTTAAGGTCTATCAATTAATTTTAACAAGCGACAAGAGTATATATCAGGTTCAGTTCTTCCCCACTGTTCTAAGATGCTGTTAGAAGTTTTGTGATGATCTATTTTAATCTCAAATCCACAACATAGTTCATCTTCCTCCCAGTAAAGCACTCCTTTATCCTAAGTAATGGATGATCTTATCTTCTTCACTTTTTATGCTAACCAGCATATCTATGAAAGTGGAATTAGGTAAAAATGGGATAAATATTATGTAATTTAATTATAATTGGCATAATTTAAAATTATCATTTTCAGAATTTAAAAAAATGAAGTACCGAGGGTCAAATGTAATTATCTTATATAGTACAATTTAACATCCATAATACAGGCTCAAATTTTCATCTTGTAATTCACATTATCTTAATCGTTTTCTGCCATAAAAATGTTTTAAAGTGTTTTCTAACCTTGGGAGAGACAGCATCGGCAAGTTTCTCTTCATTTACAGTTACATCATGTATTTCTCTTCCACATGGAAACATAAACTGCATGGGTTAGTGCGTAGGATTTGACAACCAATAAAAACATCTTAATATCGAACACTTCAGATGTATTAAAAGCTTCTGGGTAGGTGGCCCATTTGAAGCAAATCAAAGAGCTCTATATATAGCTTCACAGAGAAATCATTTAGATAAACATCTTTGGAAACAAAAGCATATACGGTTTTGACTATGTGTTCTTTTGACCCATTAATTCAATTTATTGTCAAATTAATGTTACAATATCATTTACATAGATTAGGTTCCTGTATTATGTGAATATGACCTTACACCCTGTACCTTTATGGAAACAAAATGGAGCAAATTTGAGCTATGGAGCTAAAAATGAACGGTTCTATTGACTCTTTCCTTTCAGATTCATTTTGCTGAAAAACTAATTAAAAAAAAAAAAAAAAGAATTTTCACCTGAAATGATACTAACTGATTTCTAATACCAGTGTCTGGTGTGAATATTAATCAACAAACTCACCTGCCAGATGATAACATAAACCATACATCAGCCCATAGCCATACTTGGCACTTAATAAGTCACTTTCTGAAGATTCAGCGTATCAAGATTTGGAATGAATTTCACAAAAATGGGCCTATCATTTAATTACAATTTAAGATTGCAAAACGTTGTGAACACTGCCCACGCCCATCAGGGTACTGACAACTCCACCATCAAAAGGATCTACAGGAGTCACTGCCTCAAAAAGGCAGTAAGATTATCAGAGACCCACACCTCCCTGGCCAAACTTTCATTTCACTCCTGCCATTGGGAAGAAAGTACATTAGCCTGAAAACTGTAACGTCCAGGTTCAGGTACAGCTTCTTCCCTACAACCACCAGGCTATTGAACACTATATATATAAAAACCCCACCCACATCTTCCCCACCCCACACCAATAATTTCCATTCTCTCTCCCCCTGCCACACTCCAAGCCTCCAGCACCTTGCAAATATAATTCACTCATCGCTCCTCACATTGCTTCCATACTTCACACCTACACCTTTACCAAATAAGTTCGTAATTTGCACAGACCATCCACTATAGTAAATCTTTCACCACAGTAAATCTTTCCATCTTCTGGATAGAAAATTGGCTTCATGGAAGGATGCCGAAGGCGGTGGTGGAAGGATGTTTGGACTGGAGGCGTGTGACTAGTGGTGTGTCTCGGGGTTCGGTGCTGGGCCCATTGGCGTTTGTCTTCTATATCGATGATTTGGATGAGAACATACATTGCACGATTAGCGAGTTTGCAGATGACACAAAAGTGGGTGGTATTGTAGACAGTGAAGATGGTTGTCAAAAAATGTAGCAGGATCTTGATTGGTTGGGCAGGTGGGCTGAAGAATGGGTGATGGAATTTAATACTGACAAAAGTGAGGTGTTGCATTTTGGAAAGACTAACATGGGCAGGACCTACACAGTGAATGGTAGGGCTCTGGGAGTGTTGTAGAGCAGTGGGATCTGGGATTGCAGGGTACATAGTTCATTGAAAGTGGCACCACAAGTAAAAAGGGTGGTCAAACAGGCTTTTGGCACAATGGCCTTCGTCAATCAGAGCACTGAGTATGGAGTTAAAAAGTGAGGCCACATTTAGAGTATTGTGTTCAGTTCTGGGCACCATGTTATTGGAAAGATGTCAAGCTGGAAAGGGTGCAGAGAAGATTTACAAGGATGTTGCCAGGACTCAAGGGCCTGAGCTTTAGGTAGTTGATCAGGCTAGAAATCTATTCTTTGTGGTGCAGGAGGGGTGATCTTATAGAGGTGTAAAAAATAATGAGAGGAATAGATTGGGTAGATGTGCAGTGTCTCTTGCCAGGAGTAAGGGAATCAAGAACCAGAGGACATAGGTTTAAGGTGAGGGGGGAAAGATTTAATAGGAACCTGAGAAGTAACCTTTTTACTCAAAGGGTGGTGGGTGTATGGAACAAGCTGCTGGAGGAGATAGTTGAGGCAGGGACTATCGCAGCATTTAAGAAACATTTAGACAGGTACATGTATTGGACAGGTTTAGAGGTATATGGGCCAAACGCAGGGAGATGCGACTAGTGTAGATGGGACATGTTGGGCTGAAGGACCTGTTTCCACATTGTATAACTTTATTTTAGTGATTTTCCCATTGATAACCAGCAAATCTGTCAACCTGGACTTCTCAAGAAAGTCAAGAGTCAAGAGTGTTTTATTGTCAGAATAGACTAAGAGGGACCCGTCGGGTCACACTCACATGGGAGGCCTGGTCCCCCAATGTAATATTCCACCTCTCCACCAATTCCAATATTCCACCTCTCCACCAATTCCAATATTCCACCACTCATGCATAGCCCCCAGCTGCGCAAGCGGGGCTGACAGGTTCCCGTTGTGACGCCCCCGATCCCCCCTCCTCCCCTTGTCATTCATCCCCCCAAGCACTCACTCCATTCCCCCCTCAAACCCCCCACTACCCCCATCCACTCTTAGCGGCTCTCCGGCAGCGCAGCCATTCCCTCCCGTTGGGTTCCCATTGTGACGTAGAACACGCAGGTATTACTGCACAGGCGCAGCTGATAGGCATGGCAAGTGGAAAAGGGATTTATTAACACCAAAATTGTGAATACCTCTTAAAATATAACAACAATTTAAACGTTAAAGAGGAGATTTATTCAGTCCATTCTTTCTTGTTGCATCTCTTGTTGCGTTCTGCAGCAGGGGGAGGGGGGTTCAGCTTCAGGCGGGGGCTGTCGGGGGCTGGTGGGGGGGGGTCCTGCAGCCTAGGGAGGGGCACGGCTTCAGGTGGGACTGTCAGGGGCCTTGGGGGAGTGGGGAGCATCCTGTATCCGGGGGAGGGGGACTGCTTCAGGCGGTGGCCAGAGGGGGGGGGGGGGGGGGGCTTTCTGGAGGGCTAGTATGTATGATGTGGGCAGAAGGGACTGGTTTCCAGAGGGCTAGTATGGACATTGTGGGCAGAATAGATTCTTGGGCTAGTCCTACAGCTGGGGATGGGGAGGCTTCAGGTAGAGGCCGGTGGGGGGGGAGCGTGCCGTGGCCTGCTGCTGCCGTGGCCTGCCATTGCCGTGGCCTGTCGCTGGGGGTGGGGGGGATGTGCAAGGGGAGGGGGGATGGGGGCATGTGGGCGGGGGTGGTGAACCAAGCCAGTGCCCGGCCCAGCCAGTGCCCGGTTCCCTCAATCCTCCCACTCTCACTCCTCTCTTCCTCAGGACCTCGGGTTGCAGCAATCAGGCAAGCACCGCACTCCGGGCCGCCTCCGCGCACCGGGCGGCTTCTGGACCCACAGTTCACTGACTCACGGCTTCTGGACCCACAGTTCACTCACTCACGGCTTCTGGACCCACAGTTCACTCACTCACGGCTTCTGGACCCACAGTTCACTGACTCACGGCTTCTGGACCCACAGTTCACTGACTCACGGCTTCTGGACCCACAGTTCACTCACTCATGGCTTCTGAACTCACAGTTCACTCACTCACGGCTTCTGGACCCACAGTTCACTCACTCACAGCTTCTGAACTCACGGCTTCTGGACTCACAGTTCACTCACTCATGGCTTCTGAACCCACAGTTCACTCATTCACAGCTGTTGGACCCACAGTTCACTCACTCACGGCTTCTGGACCTACAGTTCACTGATTCACGGCTGCTGGACCTACAGTTCACTGACTGACGGCTGCTGGACACAGTTCACTCACTCACGGCTGCTGGACTCACAGTTCACTCACGGCTTCCGGTCTGACTGACTCACGCCCGGCCTCTGGGGCTTTATTCTCCTCGCCTCGGCGATTGAGACAATCGGTGCCGGAAGGGCCGTCACCTTCATGGTGATGATAGGCGAGAAGACCAATCTGCTGATCTCACGATTTTTAAACCTGCATAACTTTTGTAATATTCCACCGATCGCAACAAAACATGGTGCGCGTGGAGCAGAGGAGAACGGTGAGTAAGGTGGAAAAAATCCTATCGATATAACGTACCATTTGTGCGCAAATCTAAAAATAACATAAACCAGAAGAGGACAAGATGAGGGTTTTAGTAATAGTATAGATAGATGATGGATGGAAGATATAGATAGAAGGTAGAAGATAGATAGATAGAAGATATAGATGTCCCAGATAGAACAATGAAATTTTTACTTGCAGCAGCACAACAGAATATGTAAACATAGTGCACTGTAAACAATATAATAAACAAGAGAGAAAAAAAAGTTCAGTGTGTGTAAATATACAAACATACTCACATACTCAAGGTCTACTCCAACATCAAGCTGGGCTACAGGGCTAGACCACTACCACACCTGGGTCAGTCGGACCATATGTCCCTGCTTTTAATTCCTGCATATGCCCCCCTCAGGAAAGCCGCTCCTCCCATCACAAAGATCATCACAACTTGGCCTGATGGTGCCTCTCACCAGCTGCAGGACAGCCTCGACAGGACCAACTGGGACGTGTTTCAACACCGGGACCTAGATTTGTTCACAGACAGTGTACTGTGTTACATTAAAAATTGCATGGACACGGTCACAGTGGATAAACAAATCCGGGTCTACCCCAACCACAAGTCCTGGATGACCCGGGAGGTCCAGCGGCTGATAAAAGAGAGGAACACTGCTTTTAGGTCTGGCGATAGGGCTTTATACAGCACGGCCCGAGCTAACCTGAAGAGAGGCATCAGAGAGGCCGTCAGACTACAGGAGGAAGATAGAGGATACCCTGGACAGTAACAACAGCAGGCAGGTGTGGCAGGGGACCCAGTATCTCACCAATTATAAGACAAACCTTGGAGCTGCTGAGGGTGATGCCTTGTTGGCAGAGGAGCTGAACCTCTTCTTTGCTCGCTTTGAAGTGGAGCCACCCGAGACAGCCACAACACACCACATGGTCCACAGTAGCCTAACCCTCACGATAGAGGAGCATGAGGTGAGGCGCATGCTGCGGGCCATCAATCCAAGGAAGGCTACTGGACCCGACGGCGTCTCTGGACGCGTGCTGAAGGACTGCGCAGACCAACTGGCCGGAGTCTTCACGAGGATTCTTAACCAGTCTCTGGCCCAGTCCACTGTCCCACCCTGTCTGAAGTCCGCAACCATAGTCCCCTTGCCCAAAAAAACCCACATTTCCAGCCTCAACGACTACCGGCCAGTCGCACTCACACCAGTGGTGATGAAGTGCTTTGAAAAACTGGTCCGGGGTCATATCACATCACTCCTGCCTCGAAGCTTTGACCCCCACCAGTTTGCGTACAGAGCAAATAGATCTACAGAGGACGCTGTAGCCACAGCTCTCCATGCTGCACTGTCCCACCTGGAGCAGCGGGGAAGCTATGTGCGAATGCTCTTTGTGGACTACAGCTCTGCTTTTAATACTATCCTTCCCTACAAACTGGTGGATAAACTGGGGGATTTGGGACTTCCACACTCCACCTGCACATGGATAAATAGCTTCCTGTCGGGCCGCAGCCAGAGAGTCAGAATAGGCCATCACACATCCACGGCCCTCAGCCTCAGTACTGGCTCTCCACAGGGCTGCGTGCTGAGCCCCCTGCTATACACCATCTACACACATGACTGTACCTCCGCTCATCACAGCAACACCATTGTCAAATTTGCGGACGACACTACGGTGGTGGGGCTTATCTCCGGGGGGGATGAGTACGCCTATCGGGATGAGGTGGAGCAGCTGACAGTGTGGTGTGGAGAAAATAACCTGCTCCTGAACACCTTAAAGACCAAGGAGATAATAATAGACTTCAGGAAGAACAAAACGGAAATGGTACCACTAATCATCAGAGGGGACTGTGTGGAGAGGGTGGCGGATTTCCGCTTCCTGGGAATCCATATTGAGGAGGACCAGACGTGGAGCGTGAACACCTCTATGCTGCTGAAAAAGGTCCAGTTGAGACTGCACTTCCTGAGGGTGCTCAGGAAGAATAACATCACACAGAGACTGCTACTGTCCTTTTATCGGTGCTCCATAGAGAGCATCCTAACATTCTGTGTGTGCATATGGTACACCAGCTCACAGTGGCTCAGAGGAAAGTGCTCCAGAGGGCCATTGACAACGCCCAGAGGATTGTCGGCTGCCCTCTCCTTACCTTGGAGGACTTACACAGTACCCGCTGCATCAAAAAATCCCAGAATATTATAAAGGACATTTCCCACC
This sequence comes from Raja brachyura, assembly GCA_963514005.1. Next base: position 52,656 of record CAUPSL010000305.1, read on the forward strand.
TCGGACACTCCCTGTTTGAACTGTTGCCGTCAGGCAGACGGTACAGATCTACAAGGACAAGGACAAACAGACTTAAAAACAGTTTTTACCCCACTGCCATAAAGGCATTAAATGTAGCCGCCAAAGAACACGGGGACTAAGGGACTGTGGTTGGCACACTGTGAAATCGACAGAAGGATGTAGGGTTGGGTGTTTATGTGTGCTGTTTTTATATTTCATATTTATTTTAGTTGTTTATCTTTTTTAATATTTTACCTTGCATGTATCGTTAGCTTTTATGGTTTGAATGTTGCACTGACTGGCTGACATTTTTAAATTTTGTTGTACATGGTTCATGTTACAATGACAATAAAGAAACTATTCTATTCTACAAATACACATATATATTGGTTATTTATTTATACACACTGCATTTAAATATATTGCACACATATGTACACACACATACATACATGCAGACAAAAACAATAATAGTACAATAATAGACTATGTATTTCAGAGCTTATTTGAGATTGTAGTGTTTAATAGCCGAATGGCTGCAGGGAAGAAGCAGTTCCTGAAACTGGATGTTACAGTTTTTAGTCTTCGACGGTGGGGATGTCAGACCCCGTGATGGACTGGCTCACCAGAATAAGCCCACCACAATGGGCTCATTATGTACAATGACTGGAGAACAAGGAATAACAGTGTTAGTATTTTAGCATTGATCATACAATTAATAAGCAGAAACTTTAACCCTGAATGCCCAGTTGAAATTGGACTGAATAGCAGTTAAAATTCAAATGGCTAACGTCATGGTTTTTATCCACCCATTGCTTACTTTGATGCCTCTATTTTCCTGAGCAGCTGTGGCATCTGGTACTCATTCTGAGTCTCATGTGCAAATTCAAACACTGAATGCAGATCAAATCCTCATTCCATTGGTGTGATTGGCTGACTGAAAGATCGCCGGGGCTGATATCTTCTTTAGACATACAATTGCACCTTGTCCTTTTCTTTCAAAAGGCCCCGAAAACCTGCCGTCAAATAAATAAATCATAACAGCTGCCCGAGAACTGACCACTGAGCTGCAGGACTCTTCATTGATGGCCAATGGTCAACAGTCCATGAATGAAGGCGAAGTCCAAGCAATTTTTGAAGTCCCTCTAAGATGTGAGAGGACACGTTATGCTGGTATTCATCCCGCTGTCTGGGGAAAGTGGTAATATGTTTGAATCATGGACCCATTGATCCACCCACGTAGCTCATATTGACACTATTCACCTATGAGCCCTACGGCACTCAGAATGGGACATTGAAATTCAGAGCTGTAGTCACCCTGACAACCAGTGTTTGTGTGATTTTTCTGGTAGAGACTGTGAACACTCAGCCTTACAGCATATGGTGTGGCTTTATCACTGGATTGTAAAATTGCTCAAGAATTATGAAGATGTGGTGAAAAACTGAAATTATTTTGTTTATTGGAGTTAAAAGGGTGTTTCATGATTCATTGTGAGTCAGCATTTCTTAAGCCGGATGGTAACAAATGACCTTGAAAAAGTGGAGAATGTACAATAGAACATGTGAGATAAAATCACACTTACATTTACAGCATTTTATGTTTCCTCTGTTCGGTAAATATTGACTCATCTGTTAAATTTTTGGAAGACCAAAGAGACCAAAGCATTTTAGTTCAGTAAAGAATATCTATTTTCAAATTACATCTGTTAAAAATAATAAAAACATATTGTGTTAATTAAAATCAGTTGAAATAAAGATATGCTTTGCACATTTACAGCAGTTGAAATAAAGATGTGCGTTGCATTTTAAGAATACTATTCACAACCTTTGGATGCCACAAAATATTTTATACCTTCGCTTCGATGTAAAAAATTAGGCTTCAAATTTGTACAGGCCCACATTCCACAATCTGCAGTGCAGAAATGACCAAGTAACCTGGTTTAAAGCTATTGAATGAGCAATGATCAAGGCACCCGAGAGAAGACCCCTATTCCAAAGATTTTTATTTCCGAAGATAGACACAAATAACTGGAGTAACTCAGCGGGACAGGCAGCATCTCTGGAAAGATGGAATGGGTGACATTTATCTCTCCAGAGATACTGCCTGTCCCGCTGAATTACTCCAACTTTTTGTGTCTATCTTTGGTTTAAACCAGCATCTGCAGTTCCTTCTTACACATCTTTATTTGTCCTCCTGGGAGAGCAGCTGAAGTTTCAGGTTGCTTCTCATTACAAGGATAGTACCTCTAATAATTCATCGTTCATGTGGTGCTTGACTGGATTGTGAGGTCGCTCGTGGTCAGGTCTCTGGAATAAGACTTGAGTCCACAATGTTCTGACACAGATTATAATCATTGACCTCTGGCTGTATGCCATGAATGGAATCAATTCTATTGCTATAATGTACTGGCGCAGTACTGTACAGCCTATGCACACCATCCAACTCATTTGTTAGTTATTTTCTTTCTGCCAGAGTAACATCCAATGGTGTAAGTGCTTGCTGTGTCCTGAACAGCATTTAACCAAATTATCCCAGATTCAACCAAACCTGTAGATTTTAGCAAGAGGCCTTGAGAAGCATGAATGACTCATTGGATCAAAATTCTTGATTGCCATCCAATGGCCTGTGTTAGAAATTGCTGTCAGAAAGACATCCAGCAACAACGGCACAGTGGTGCAACTGGTAGTGCTGCTGCCTCACAGCGCCTGAGACCAAGGTTCGATCCTGAACTCAGGTGCTGTCCTGGTGGAGTTTGCACGTTCTCCCTGTGACTACATGGCAGGGGAGAAACCTTGATCACCAAGGAGGTTCTCCCAGGACGAGGCTATCCCATTGCACTTCGGGTGTGCTGACGCCTGCGATGTCCCCAAATGCGGGATACTCGACTGCAAAATTTGTGGTAGTGGGGGACTGCGTTCGCGCTCTCCCCTGATTAAAAAAATGAAAAATAGAGTTACCGTGCACCAGAGGAGCAAGACAGAGCACTCCTACGAAATCCAGTCGACTAACGTGTGGCGTGCAATGGACTCCGTTATTCCTCTTGCAGTATAATCCACGTCAGTCCATTGGATTTTGCAGGCGTTTATCTTAGTCTATTTTACCCTTCTATGATAGACCATTATGACCTTTGTTTATAATAAATGAGGTGCTTCTTTAAAGAAAATTAAAAAGGGAAGCTGCGTATAAAATGACTGACAATGCGCAATTATAAAGTGCCTGTGACTACATGGCTTTCCCCCCTTTCTGTGCTCTGGTTTCCTCCCATACCCCTAAGATATGTGGGTTTATAGGTTAAGTGGCCTATCTAAATTGCCCCATAAGTGTGTAGAGCAGATGAAAAATTGGGATAACATAGAACGAGTGTACTTGGTGGGCCGAAGGATCTATTTCCATGCTGTATCTCTAAACTAAACTAATGCAGACCGACTGTGGTAAACTTGCTGTTGAATAGTTTGTGTGCACGATAATGCTAAAAGTTAAGCATGTCACATATTTGGACAAGGCACCAGAGAAGGGGACGACAGTAGACCACATTTAGTGAGAAGAAAGAGTAGGAAAGAAACATGACACATGACATGTTTAATTTAGTTTAGTTTATTTTAGTTTAGTCTATTTTATTGTCACATGTACCGAGATAGAGTGAAAAGCTTTTGTTACATGCTAACCAGTCAGCAGAAAGCCAATACATGATTACAATCAAGCCATTCACAGTGTACAGATTCATGATAAAGGGAATCCAATGAGGTAGATAGTAGCTCAGGAATGCTCTCTAATTATGGTAGGATTCAGTCGCCTGACAACAACTGGGAAGAAACTGTCTAGTTTGTCTGGAGGTGTGCATTTTCACACTCCTACACCTCTCGCCTGATGGGAGAGGGGAGAAGACGGGGTGGCCAAGATGTGGCAAGTCCTTGATTATATTGCTGGCCTTGCCGGGGCAGCGTGAGTTGTAAATGGAGTTAATGGAAGGGAGACAGACGTAGCCAAAAATGCTGAAGAAACTCAGAGGGTGAGGCAGCATCGATGGAGCAAAGGAAATAGGCCACATTTCAGGTTGAGACCTTACTCCACAATGGAAAGGAGGTTGGTTTGTGGGGTGGTCTGGGCGGCGTCTAGAATTCTCTGCAATTTCTTGCAGTCTTGGATGGAGCTGTTCCCAAACCATGTTGCAACGCATCCCGATAATCAGTGGAATGATTTCTTTGATGGATTGTTTAAAAGACATTCAGCATAATACCATCTACTTTACATTGCTGCCCAAGGTCAATTTCATTACCCAGGAAGTTTTACAAGCTTAGATTTCTCCAACCATAGCTCTATGCCCACATCGCCTGGCCTATGACCAAATATATTTATTCTTAAAAGCATTTAAATCTTTTTCTTGCTGACATAATTATTTCAGGTGTCAGAAAGGAAGCGTTTACTGGCATCTTAGAGTTATTGTGTTAACACACTATTGCCATCTTGTGGTATGAGTTGTAGCCCTTATCTATCAGCGTAAAAAAACAGTAACAAATAAGCAAAGCTTGCAGAATTCCATTGCCTTGCACAATGCGGTCAGCATTGGGACTGTGAATAAGCCACATGGAGACCAGAGTTGCAGGTGTAAAATGTGTAGGAAGGAACTGCAGATGCTGGTTTCAACAGAAGATAGACAAAATATGCTGCAGTAACTTGGTGGGACAGGCAGCATGTTTGGAGAGAAGGAATGGGTGATGTTTCGCTTCCTCGACCCAAAACGTCACCCATTCCTTCTCTCCAGAAATGCTGCCTGTCCTGCTAAGTTACTCCAGCATTTTGTGTCTATCTGTAGATGTAAAAGGTTCTTATTCAACACCATTAGCAGGCATTCTAGAAGGGATGGGGTGGAAAACAGTTTCCTCGGAGAAGCACAGTAACATCTCCCCAAACTCACACTACATCAGGTTTTGATACAATTTCAATAGGTACAAAGACATAATTTTCTTCAATATTTTGATTCACACAAATGGTTCCATTGAATTACATATTCACAAAGGAGCCAACTATAACTCTGAATATTCAAACGCCCTTGCTGGAAGAACGTAATTCACATGTGGGAAAGAGTGTAGTGTAGGCTGACTCTCACAAATACCCTAATTCTTAATATAAATATGCCAAAATACAACAAGTCTGTAATTTCCTTAATATCTGTCATAATGATGCAAAACAACTTAATTGACGGTCTAACCTGGTTTGATGTAGGCCAATTGACATACTTCATTGTCTTACATTTGGCCTTTGCAGAAATTATTTTCCCCAATAACGAACTTTATTCAAAATAAAAAAGATGTCAGTTTACAAACTATATCTCTTGAGCAGCCTTCAGTTGTGGGCCTGTGGCCTATGCTCTGTAGACAGTAATGCTTGCTATCAAAGCTGTTCTATTAATTTCAAAACTGGTTACTACTTGTAGTTTACGTTTGGCAGTTTTTTTGAAGACTGGTTCATGTTTGTGCTAGTGCCTGTTATCCACATATATCTTGAATTCTATGGGTACAATGGCAACTTTTAAAAGGCATGGAGCCTGGTCCATGGATAGGAAAGGTTTAGAGGGACAGGGACCAAATGCAGGCAAATGGGACTAGCTCAGTTATAAGACTTGGTCAGACAAGGGGCCTATTTCTCTGGCGTATTACTTCATGACTCTCTGATGCCTAACAATCTGCAATAGTCAGTTACAAAAATATTATTGTCATGGCTGATACATCTGCTAAACAATGCAAAACATGCTAAACATCTGTTAAATAATGCTCACAGATCAAATCTATTATTTTACTTGTTACTTTATCACGTGAGTGATTCCGTGAAGAACCCTGCCAGTCCGCATGCGCGTCATTATGCTTTTTCGCTTGGCTCAGCGACTGACTGGCAGGCGTAACGATCCTGCCAGCGGTAAGTTTAAACATACAGGTAAGTTTTGAATTTCTTACCAGGTTCTGTTTTCTCTTGCAGGAACCCCTTCTTATAGAGGTTTCCTGCTGGATAGTCGCGAAGTCCGGCGAGCCGCAGGGAAACCGGCTTGGGCTGTGGGGAGACTCCGGTCTGAATCGCGGAATCGCAGGAGCCAGCGGCCATCGGGTTTGTGACTCCAGTCGCTGACAATGCGGTCAGCGGCTTGTCAGCGACCGGAGCTATGGTTCCCGTGGAGGGGTAAATCCAGGAGGCGGTATCACTACCAGAGTTGCTGACAGTACGGTCAGCGGCTCCCACACCGCTGTGGTCCCCAGGACATGGGGTATAACCAACAATAATGCTGTCAGGTCTATGGACTTGGGAAGAGTCGGGCCGGGAGGGTTCCCCTCCGGTGATAATTAACATTTTGGGCTAAACAGGATGGAGCTCCTAATGGAGAGGATGTTCCACCAAGACACACTCCAACAGGAGGAGTAGTGTCAGCGTCGGCTTATGGGAGAGGCCGCGCCAGCAGCGCCTATTCAGAGCTGCTTAATGTCTCTCTCATGGAGGAGGAGAGCATGCGGCGCTAGAATTATTCTGCCGCCGAGTATGTTCCATTCTGGCATAGGTCTGTTGCAGAGGCCATATCAGCACAGGTACCCTCAGGGGCATGTGCCAGCACCTGTTCAGAGCTGCCTACGATCTCCCCCTTTAAGGAGTGGAGTGCGAATGGTCAGTCGGTAACTGACTTCAAATTCTAAAGTATGTCCGTGGAACATACTGGAGCACATGCGTATGGCTTCAAGGCAATCCTCGCAGACGAAGGTGTTGCTGCCAGAAGATTTGGTTACCAGCCATTGGCAGAATACCTGGAAGAGGTCAGAGTTCCGCTCACGCTACAAGTGCCGACAGTGAACAGCGCTATAGCCGCCGAATCCTCTAGTCAGGTAAGACCTATTCAACAGGCAAAACCTGGATGAGGAAGCAAAAGCTGTCGGACCAATTAAGGTACCAACGACGAGCAAAGCTTCATCGGTTCGACGACAACATACTCCACGCCTCCATTGGCAGTAAGCGGTTCACTGAAGCTATGGCAGCATGAAAACTGGACAGAGGTTCCACGCATCCTACCAGTCCTGCTCTGTAACCAGGCAGGTAGGAGGGTCCGGCACTTCCGAAACATGGGGTAAGTGGACCACTTACAAGTTGGTAATTTTACACTTGTTTGTGCAACACACGTATGGTTAAGGCATTGTCATCTAACCATGTAAAACTGCACAAGACTAACATTCCAAGCAGGTTTGGAATTAGGGCCAGTATTGTCTTAGACAGGCTCAGTATTATGGCCAAGATCGCTTCGAGGCATGATCAAAATATGGCCAGAGTTCTCTTTCACAGCAGGCTTAGAATTATGGCTGGAGTTGCCTTTAGAGGCAGGCAAGGAATGATGGCAGACGTGGATGTTCATTGTTAAATGATGAAGGTCGTGCAACTCGTATGTGCAGTTTAAACGTTCCAAATAGGAAATTTCATTTCTGACTAACAATTGATTTTCATAAGGATCTCAAAGATACATTCTATTCAGTTCCCATTTACAGGGATCACCGGAGACATTTGAAATTATCAGGAAAATTATAACAGTAATGATAATTTGCTAATGATGAGGCAATGATAACAGAAATAATCACAGTAAAACATTGCAAGATGGGTTAAATTATTTACTACATATTTACCAAATTACTAAAATCGGTGCCTCGGCTACTCAGAGTTCAAACTTGTTATGTCTAGTCTGGATGATATTCTAACGCTCTATTTGGCAAAAATCAATTGTTCAGCCTCAAACTGTATTTGAGAAATTCCAAGATGGGAAGAGCTTTGTAGGATCCCTCATACATCCAGTTAAAATTAAGTAGTCACCAATAGACTTGTTGGTCATTGGGATTTACCTTCAACTATTAATTAGCCTGTGACTCCGCCCTGGGACAAGAGATTGGAGTTAATGGGAATAACAACCTTGTTGTTATAAGCAGCCTTCTATTCATCAAGAGTAATTGGCAATATAGTAGCTGTGCTTCAGAAGTAGCTACCTCTCAAGTGTCGGCTAGGTCATTGTTAACAGATCTATGCTATTACCAGCTGAAGCTAATAAAGTCATAATGATGGACGAACACTATTCAGCATTGCTCCACTAGTTTGGTCAGTAAAACCTCAAGTGTATTACAAACTGATGCTAAGCGCTCTAAGGTGGAAAATTGTGAATGTCATCTCTAGTTCGGAGGTGCAGGAGATTTATACCAGTTGCCAATTCTTCAGTTATTGCTATCAACTTACTATAGACCCAAGGTGCATTATATGGGTAAAGGGTTATGGAGCAAATCTGCATAATCTGCATGCCCAACTTCAGGTTGATACACAATGGTGGTGGCATATGTTAGTCACATGGGTGCAATCAAGTAAAAGCATCCTGTACTAATTTACATAATCTCATTTGCCACTGGTGTATCATCAAGTAAAGATCAATGACAACACAGAATGAGTGTTAGATCACAAAGTATTTATGAAATTATGGTTCGATGGAACACCGAATATTGATGTGATGTTTCATGCTTATTCACAGCTGCAAAACTATGTGGCATAACAATGGCGAGAGATACATTATCGCTACGAGAAGGAGGAATGTTCGTTATGTCTTCCTCCATTTTGCCCATCAGTCGGATCTTGAAATAAAGTCAGCAAGATCCCGCTTAGGCTTTCGTACTGGCTGACTGGACTATGAAGCCTTGATTCCTGTTTGCCAGGAATATTAATACAACCTTATATGGTTATTCTAAACGTAATGCTTTGCTGGTCAGCCTGCGGCTCTGAAAGCCAGCCTCTGCATGATAAAATCAATTTACTATTTTGCAGATTCTGAGTAGACTGCTCCGATTACGTGCCCTCCGCTCCCAACCCTCATATCACAAAGGTCATCTGGTAGTTCTAGGTTTATAATCTTACTATGTCACTTCAATTACTGTTATCTGTGATTTCACACTGTTGCTTTGAAGATTGACGCGCATGCAAACTGGCGGGGTTCTTCATGTAATCCCTCATCGTAGCTCCTCATAAAATAAAAATCAAACTTCAAACTGGTAAGTTCTTGTTTAATCTTACTAATAACGCGTAGCCTCATGTCAAACTACATTCCTGTCCTCAAAACGTCTCCTGATGACAAACATCTCTATATTAACAAATAAAGCTATGATATTAAGATGATTTCTAAGAAAGACATTGGTCAAAAGATGATAGCCTATGAAGGGAAAATACAGATCAATACTAGCGAATAATTCGAGAGAACTGCTATTGCTATACTGCACAGTAATGGTTACAATACAATTGTAGAAGAGCATCTATGCATTGATTTAAATCCAATTTATTTCTTCCCCATGATAAAGGCAGAATAAAAGGGCACACCTTTACAAAGAAGATGAGGAGGAATTCCTTTAGTCAGAGGGTGGTGAATCTGTGGAACACATTGCCATAGATGGCTGTGGAGGCCATCATTGGGTATTTCTAAGGTGGGGATTGACAGATTCTTGATTAGTAAGGGTGTCAGGGGTTATGGGGAGAAGGCAAGAGAATGGGGTTAAGAGGGAAAGATAGATCAGCCATGATTGAATGGTGGAGTAGACTTGATGGGCCGAATGGCCTAATTCTGCTCCGATTATATGAAATTATTAACTTATAAAAGGGTTTCCTTGCATTTGTTTTCATTTGATAAAGTAGTGCACATTACAAATTGCTACTCTCCAAAAAGTACTTTAAAATATTTCAAAATGGTAAACAGTTATGTCATTATTTGCAAATATACATTTGTCAGAATATTAATGGAAACTTAATTGGCTTGGTCATCACATTTCAATGAAGGAGTTGGAAACCCTTGCCTCTCCTGCCCTGTTCGTGTCATCGTGTCAGGAAACGCATTATCAATGTGTTTGCCTACGGCTTATGGAACCATCACCTGAATATTTTGTAAGGCCACCCGGCCTGAAGATTGCAGGTTTTGTTTGAAACACATCCCAAATAATGTTGCCTGAGCCGATGAGTTACTCCAGCAGTTGTGTCTTTTTTTTTGTAAATCATCATCTGCAGTTCCTTGTGTCTCCATGCGAAAAAGATGACCTACTGAATGGCAGAAATGTCCGATTGCCGTGAAAACGCTTTCCTACACTTTAGTCAGGCAGAACTTTGACATCATAATCGACAGAATTCATCGGCACTTTCTGAGTGGTTCAGAATGTCGGATCTCAATTCCCATTTCCTCAACCTCCAGAATAAATCAGAGATTGCTTTGAGAAAAATCACCTAATTTCTGAGCTATTCAAACTGCAATTAAGAATATCTGAACATAAACCTAAGCAGGACAGACATTAGCATAATATTTAAGGCTGAAGAATGGTCCCAACCCAAAATGTCACTTGTCCATTCCCTCCACAGATGCTGCCCGACCTGCTGAGTGACCAGCACTTCTGTTTTGCTCATGATTCCAGCATCTGCTGGCTCATGTGTCGCCACTAAAATAACATTGATTAGTTTAGTTTAGTTTAGAGATAGAGCACGTAAACAGACCCTTTGGCCCATATAGCCTATGCCAACCAGCGATCTCTGTACACTAGCAGTATTCTAAACATTAGGGACAATGTACAATTTTACCAAAGCCCTTTAACTTACACACTTGTACATCTTTACAATGTGGGAGGAAAATTGGAGCTCCCTGAAAAAACCCACGCAGTCACGGGGAGAACATACAAACTCCGTACGGACAACACCGGTAGTCAGGATTGAAGCTCAGTCTCTGGCGCTGGAAGGCAGCAACTCTGCCGATGTGCCAATGTGCCGTCCCAAACTGTTAACTTGGAAGTCCTATATATTATTGACCTCACCGATTACATGCTCTGTACATGGCAGGTGCTTCACTTACAGCAATTAAAGAAATTGCAAATTAAAAGACAACAGATTCTCACTTGGACCACCATCATGACTGTATTCTACAAGTGGAGATTTCAACAGAAACCACAGCAGTTACCACTTCTTCAGTTTCGAAGCATGTAACAATTTAAATACCCAGCCACTCCATGGTAGCCATTATAGGGGAAGTTTAGGATTCATGTGACTGGTTAGTTTTTAATGTGTCATCAATGTGCTTTGATACTTGGCATTAATTCTGAGCTCTGCATCCTCTTTTAAGTGTGTGGCTGGAGGCGGTCGGGAGTTTCGATTGCCTAACTTGTGACAATTCTCTCAGATGAATCATCAAATCAGAAATATTCCCAACCCTCACAGACACCATCTCCATCAGTCCTGGCTATTTCCTATACTCTGGTAGCTAAACTACCACCATTTGCTCTCCAAAAGTAAATAGCAATGCAAAATACTTTCAGCCTTTCTGACCATGTAATGAGATCCTCTTTGTCCTCATGACTAATGGTGGGATCCATGGAATATAATTTCTTCATTCAACCCTATGCAATCCCTCAGGGTCAAGGATGTGATCACTATATGTTGCCCATTCTGATTAACATACACTATTTACATCTCTATTAACATACACTAATTACAACACCTTAACGAACCACATAACGGCAAAAAAATGTAGCTGCATCTTGCTTCCCAAAGTTCAGAAGATGTATTAACTTGGGGTTGGGGTCCAACATGGTTGATAAATAATATTTCTTGATCTAATATTTTCTCATATCCTCTCTGGATTGTATGTGGTAGCACAGATGTCATGCTTGTCTGCCGTGCTCATGTGCATGAATTGCACTTCAGAGTCATCAGCAATGTTGTCAGACTTTGCTCTTGTTGCCTGGTAGCCATTGCTCACCTCTAGCTGGCAGTCAAAGACATTGTGTCTGCTTTCAGGAAGTTGGGCATGACAGTCAGAGTGTGGACGCACATGAGCCAGACTCTGAGGGAGTGGAAACTCCTTCAATCTGCTACTGGGCAGTAATGCCCTGCTACATCTGCCAACCAAGTGCAGCAACGCTGTGGCAAACCCTGAATCCCTGCTGGCTCTCAATTGTCCATCACAATTGACAATAGACAATAGACAATAGACAATAGACAATAGGTGCAGGAGTAGGCTATTCGGCCCTTCAAGCCAACACCACCATTCAATGTGATAGTGGCTGATCATCCACAATCAGTACCCCGTTCCTGCCTTCTCCCCATATCCCCTGACTCCACTATCTTCAAGAGCCCTATCTAACCCTCTCTTGAAAGTATCCAGAGAAATGGTCTCTACCACGCTCTGAGGCAGAGAATTCCACAGACTCACAACTCTCTGTGTGAAAAAGTGTTTCCTCATCTCCGTTCTAAAAGGCTTATCCCGTATTCTTAAACTGTGGCCCCTGCTTCTGGACTCCACCAAATCGGGAACCTGTTTCCTGCCTCTAGCGTGTCAAAACCCTTAATAACCTTGAATCACTGACCTTGACAACCACGAGCAAAGCTGTCCTTACCCTGCTCTGGTGTTATTGAATTGAATTGAATTGAATACATTTATTCCCAGTATTCACTCCCAGTTCACATTCCTCCTCCTGATTACTTACTCCTTCACTGCATAAACCGTTACCCTTCCTCTAAATTCCTCATGTTCGTCTTTCCGTCTCTTCAGCTTCTTCCATACCTCTTGCTCCATATTACTCATTTTGTAGAAAACTTTCCACCCAATCTCTCACACACTGACCAAATAGTATTTTTAAGACAAAATGTGTAGGAAGGAACTGCAGACTAAACTGGAATAAAAGTGAAATTATGGCAATAAAACCTCAAGAGCCGACACACCTTTTAAAATTTCCTTTCAGAATCGCCACAGAAAAATTTAAATATCTGGGTGTCCAAGTAACCAGAAAATATACTTCTTTATTCAATGCAAACTTCCCGCCTTTAGTTACTAAATTAAACGCTCTTATTGAATTCTGGAAAACACTTCCGATGTCTCTAATAGGCAGAATAAATGCTATAAAAATGATTTTCCTCCCACAAATTCCCTATTTATTTCAATCAATACCAATATACCTACCTAAAAAATTCATTATAAATTTTGATTCCCGGATTACAAACTTCTGGGATTATAAATCACATAGAATTCATAAAGGACACCTATGTAAACCCAAAGAAATGGGTGGATTGGCGCTCCGCAATTTCTTATACTACTACTGGGCAACGAATACTAAATGTAATTTACTGGCTGGACAACGCATGCCAACGGGTAGACTGGTTAACAATGGAGAGAGAGGATTGTTCCATTTTAATATAGGCACGATTCTTCTCTCCCCAATAAAGTTGAAGAACACAATATATGATAAAAATCCGATTATTCACAGCACTTTACGAATCTGGAGACAAGTAAAATCAACTTTTCAACTAAGAAATTTATCTCTTCATTCACCAATAGCTAATAATCCGTTGTTTAAGCCATCTATTATAGGTAAAACATATATTTACTGGGAAAGACTAGGAATTAAAAAGCTTGGAGATTTGTATGAGATGGGAAATCTCCTGTCATTTCAGAAATTACAGTCGAAATACAGTCTGAAAGGTATTCAATATTTAGATATCTTCAAATTCGAGATTATTTGAAAACATATACCCATGATTATCAAACTCTGCTGCCAGATATATTAGACGAAGGTATGAATAGAGACTCAGAATCAAACAATCTAACATCATACTTATATAATACCCTTCTAAATATAGAAATTCCATCGTCAGATGCAATTAGAAGAGAATGGGAAGAGGAATTAGGCCTAAACATTTCCAAACAGATGGGAAAAAAATCTCTTATATATACATAATAGTTTGATTAATATTAGACACATTTTAATCCAATTCAAAATACTGCACAAACTCCACTATTCAAAGACTAAATTGAATAAGATTTTTTCAAATATATCTCTTATTTGTGATAAATGTCTCCTCCAAGAAGCAACTATAACACACTCCTTCGCCTCTTGCATTAAACTACATAACATTTGGAAAGGAATCTTTGAACATTTCTCAAAAACATTAAAAACAAAACTGGACCACCACGCAGAACTGATTATTTACGGAACAGCAGAAGTCTGCCCTGAGCTATCAATATTTCAAAGACGTTTCCTTAATTATGGCCTGATAATGGCGAAAAAACTTATACTTAAATTTTGGAAAAAAACATCTGCCCCTACTCTTAAAATGTGGATTACAAACATTTCAGGAAAATCAGAGCAATTGTCAGAGATATGGGTTCCTTTCATTGATTCATTACAACGATAGTATGGTGCAACACAACTTTGGAATTAAACCGACTTACAGACTGGGTGATGGGTGGGGAGAGAAATTTTGGTTTTTTTTTCTCTTTTTTGTCTTTCTTTTTCCCATTTTTGTCTTTTTATTTCTTTAAGTTTTTACTTACTCACTCTTTGACTACATTCATTTGGTAGTTCAGGGGTTCTATTCTTACACATTCACCTTCTCTTCCACTTTCTTTCTCTCTTTTTCTATTTCATCTTTGCTAAAATTAAAATGGAAGCTGTACAATAAATGTACTATGTCATATGCCGCGGTTTATACTTTTCTAATAAAAATATCTGTTTCTAATAAATATATAAATTTAAAACAAATAAATAAATAAATAAATACATTGAAAAGGAACTGCAGATGCTGGTTTAAACCGAAGATGGACACAAAAAGCTGGAGTAACTCAACGGGGCAGGCAGCATCCCTGGAGAAAAGGAATCAGTGGCTTCAGGTCGAGATCCTTCAGAAGTAGGCTGAAGATCCAAAACACCACCCATTCCATCTCTCCAGAGATGCTGCCTGTCCCGCTGAGTTACTCCAGCATTTAGTGTCTATCTTTAGTATTTTAGGAACCTTTTTTAAAACATTCCACCTTAATGTGCATAAAGTGAACGTTTTCAAATTTGACACAAAATTGCCGCATTCTTGAGTACTGGGCAGAACCTGCTAAGTTATAAAACAAACTATTTCATGGTTACCTGCCAATGATGCATTCTGGGAAATTAGACACTGCACATGCTCAGATCGCACGATCATAGCTCAGATCAAAATTACGGTTCAGGTCCACATGTTAAAAACTAAATTTAATGAATAAAATGCATTATGCTCCTGAGAAATGCACATTTACATTTATTTTATCAAAGGGTTTGTATTGGATCGTGGGAACATTTTGTTCTTGGGAAGAAACAACGATGATTAAATAAAAATTTAGAAAAAGTTTTTCTGCAATATGCAGTAACTGTGGGATTGAGTCATCTAAGGGTACAAAAGTATAACACTGTGTGGCTTTACACTGTGTGGCATTTTCACTTTGTAGCACAATCAACCTATCAGCACCAGGAGAATGAAGCGCATGATCCCTGGTGCTGACTTGCATTCTCACATCCTCTTTGCTGTTCCTGTTGGGATAGCTTTTGTTCCAAAAATTGTTTTGTATCTGCTGGCACAGATTCTTATGAAATAATATATTGGTATTTTCTGCAAAGAAATGCAGTTTCTTTTGAAACCAGAGCCTGCAGGGTTGTGATTGTTATCAATCTGTCACTGAAATTCTATCCATGGAGTTTGTACTAGGGTGTGTTAAACCTGCAACACTTAATCAGTAACCACTGTCAATGGAACTATATGGTCTCTCGTAAGATCATTAGGTCATAAGTGCTAGGAGTAGAATTAGGCCATTCGGCCCATCCACTCCACCATTCAATCATGACTGATTTATCTCTCCTTCCTAACCCCATTCTACTGCTTTCTCCCCATAACCTCTGACACCAGTACTAATCAAGAATCTATCTATCTCCACCTTAAAAATATCCACATTCCAAAGAGGAAGAAAGATTCCAAGAGGAGTAAGGGGCGACCGTGGCTGACAAGGGAAGTCAGCGAGAGTATAAAAATAAAAGAGAAGAAATACAATGTAGCAAAGATGAGCAGGAAGCAAGAGGATTGAAGATAACTAAAAAGGGAATAGGGGATGGAGTCCTTACAGGAAGCAGGGTGGGAAAGTGTAGTCTAGATAGCCATGGGAATCAGTGGGTTTATAGTGGATGTCGGTCAGAAGTCTATCACCTGCAATGGAGATAGTGAGGGCAAGAAATGGTAGGGAAGTTTCGGAAATGTTCCAGGTGTATTTGAGTGCCGGATGGACGTTAGTGGTGAAGCGGATGAAGTCAGTCAGTTGTGTGTGGGTGCAGGAGGTAGCACCAATGCAGTTGTCGATGTAGCGGAGGTAGAGGTCGGGGATGGGATTGTTTGACGTACCCTACAAAGAGGCAGGCATAGCTGGGGCCCATGCACATGCCCATAGCCACGCCTTGTATTTGGAGGAAATGGGAGGAGTCAAACGAGAAGCTATTGAGGATAAGGACCTAGGCGGAGGAGAGTATCAGTGGACGGGTATAGGTTGGTTCTCCAGTCGAAGAAGAACAGGAGGGCTTTGAGACCATCCTCGTGGGGGATGGAGGTGTAGAGTGACTGGGCGTCCATGGTGAAGATGAGGGGATGAGGGCCTGGAGAATGGAATGCGCGGAGACGACGGAGAGTGTCTGCGGTGTCTTGAACATATGTAGGGAGGGATTTAACCAGGAGGGATAGGATGGTGTCAAGGTATGTGGAAATAAGTTTGGTAGGGCACGAACAGGCAGAGACAATGGGTCTACCAGGACAGTCAGGTTTGTGGATTTTGGGGAGAAGGTAAAATCAGGCCGTGCGGGTCTGGGGAACAATGAGGTTGGAGGCTCAGGGGGGCAGGGAGCCGGAGTGGATGATATTTTCTTCGCTCCACAGATGCTGCTGCACCCGCTGAGTTTCTCCAACACTCTTGTCTTCCTGATATAGTAATGGCCAGAGGATCTGGGGTGACGGAGGAACTGAAGGAAATCCACATAGTGCTGGGTAGACTGATGGGACGGAAGGCTGATAAATCCCCAGGGCCTGATGGTCTGCATCCCAGGGTACTTAAGGAAGTGGGTCTAGAAATTGTGGATGCATTGGTGATCATTTTCCATTGTTCTATAGATTCAGGATCAGTTCCTGTGGATTGGAGGGTAGCTAATGAGGGTAGCACATTTGGATAGCAGTAACAGAATCGGTCCGAGTCAGCATGGATTTACAAAGGAGAAATCATGCTTGACTAATCTTCTGGAATTTTTTTAGGATGTAACTAGGAAAATGGACAAGGGAGAGTTAGTGGGTGTAGTGTACATGGACTATCAGAAAGCATTTGATAATGTCCTACATAGGAGATTAATGGGCAAAATTAGGGCACATGGTATTGGGGGTAGAGTGCTGACATGGATATAAAATTGGTTGGCTGACAGGAAACAAAGAGTAGGGATTAACAGGTCCCTTTCAGAGTGGCAGGCAGTGTGTGTGGGGGTGGGGGGGGGAGGGGGTGGTGAAGAAAACATTTTAATCTCTTCTCTGAAAAGGGACACGACTTTTTCCTTTTTGAGTCTCCGTTGTCGTTGGGGCCTAACATCTTGGAGCCAGCGGCCTCCAACCGGAATCGACCTAGGACTCCAGTCACAGAGCTTAAACGGCCGCGGGACTTACCATCGCCTGCCGGGGGGCTCTAACATAAGAGCCTCGATCAGCCCGATGCAGCAGTTTGACTGCTTGACTGTGGGAGAAGAATAAAGAACAGAGAAAAGGGAAGAGATAAAGCTTTTGCCTTCCATTACAGTGAGGAGGTGTTTGGAGATTCGCTGTGTTGGCTGTTTGTGTGGAATTGTGTGTTTTTTGTTTTTTTTATGTTATGACTGCAGGAACGAAATTTTGTTTGAACCTTGTATGTTTAAATGACAATAAATGGCATTCTATTCTATTCTATTCTTCTAAACCCCAGCGAGTACAGGGCCAGTGCCGACAAACGCTCATCATAGGTTAACCTACTCATTCTTTGGATCATTCTTGTAAACCTCCTCTGGACCCTTTCCAGGGCCAACACACCCTTCCTCAGATATGGTGCCCAAATTTGCTCTCAATATTCCAAATGTGGCCTTACCAACACCCAGCAGCCTCAGTATTACATTCCCTGTTTTTGTATACAATCCCTCTTGAAATAAATGCGAGCATTGAGTTTGCTTTCTTTACTACTGATTCCACTACTCACCCAATTAATCTATTATAACACCAATCCCAATAATTCAATATTATCACCTTTATGACCAATGGGATCAGTGGTGACAACTCAATTAAAATAAAACGGGTGAAATGTTAGTATAAAGTGAATCTGAAAGTTTCCTTACTACAATTCCAGCCAGAAGAATCTAGCAAGTATAGCCATTCATGTAGCTCCAGGTCTCTCTCGCCTCCAGTTTCCTTGAGCATCCCTTTCCTTGAGGTGGCAAGCCTATGTCACCAGCACAATCAGATCTTACTCATAACTTGGTCAATTAATTAAAGCATGCAGTTCAAGAACAGTTCAGCAATCGCTTGGCATTGCGGTCACATACCCTCGTAAGCTGGATGATAAGATACAATTACTTTGAGGATGCTTTGAGTTTTAGAAGAAGGCACACACAGCAAGTGCATGGAAAATGACAGAGGGAGAGGTCAGAAAAGGCTTGCTCGTCAACATGGAGGCATCACATGTCACTTTGTGATTTGGATCAGCCAAGATCATTGACTATGAACTGATTTTCACATGCAACAGCAAACAGAATACTGGGATAACTCAGTAGGTCAAGCAGCATCTGTGGAGAAAAGAGTGTTAGCTAATATTTGGGGTCAAGATCTTGCATCAGAGAGGAAGAGGAAGGGCTGCTGGCAATACAGTGAGGGGGAGGTAGGCAGAGGGGGCAGAGGCTGATAGGTCACAGGCAGAACCGGTAGGAGAGGGGTTGATGGGAAGATGGAAGCAGGTCGGGGAAAGAGGGAGATGAACAAAGGAAGAAGAAAACCAAGTGAGCAGGAGATGATGTGAGAAGAGAGCAACGGGAGAATGGATTACCTGAAATTGGAAAAGTCAATGCCCCAAGTGAAATGATGAGATGTTGTTTTTCCAATTATTATTTTTTTTACCTCTCAGTAGAAACTGAGAAGGCTGCAATGTTTTGTCAAATGTGACCATCATATTCTGAACTGGGTTACAACATCTACTATGGAGAAAAGGAATAGGTGATGTTTCTGGTCGCACCCCTTCTCCAGACCATCTTCTTCAATCTGAAGAAGGATTCAGACCCAAAACGTCACCTATTCCTTCTCTCCAGAGATGCTGCCTATCCCGCTGAGTTATTCCAGCATTTTGTGTCTATCTTTGGTATAAACCAGCATCTGCAGTTCCTCCCAATACAAAATCTACTATTCTGTTAATCAATTTCACAGAGCAAAGGTTGCCTGTCCTCCCAATTACCACAAAGAAATATATAATATACAGAGGGCAGCTAAAACACACCCAGTTCTAATCAGTTGAACTTACGTGCAATAATCTTCCTGCTCATCAAGTTACAAATCTCCGGTCCTGAGCTGAAAGTGAATTTAATTTTATAATGACGTGACCAGACTGCACAAATGCTGTCTTGTTTGTAAAGTGCTTTAAGCTGTCCTGAAAGGAATGCGATCAGCTCCATGTAAATGCAAGCCTTCCTTGTCTGCCCATTATTAAAGCATGAATGATAATAAACTGACAAGTTCCCATCACAAACATTCAAATCAATCAGAATTTGCGGTGTATGTAACTCGCTGGAAATGTATCAATTACATTGATGAAATTTGGTCAATTATTACTCTTATCCTTGCTTCAATATTATGTCATTCTTCTCAAAGCATCCTTGTATTATTAATTCTTTTATTTAAATTAGTTTACGGTGTACCAAAAGCATACAATGTACAATAGATACAAACACATATCAGTCCCTTTGTTCCATTGCATAGTTAACTATTGTATACATCACGCAACAGCCTTGGGAAAGAGATAACAAATTATGGGGATCCTGCAGTAACAAGTTCCGTGGGTTCTTTCCCGAGACTGAAGACATAATTATCTTCTGCAGGAAGGAACTGCAGATGTTGGTTTAAATACAATTGAAGATAGACACAAAAAGCTCGAGTAACTCAGCGGGTCAGGTGGGTCAGCGGGTCAGGCGGCATGAGACTGAAGAAGGGTCCGAAGAAGGGTCCGAAGAAGGTTCTCGACCCAGAACGTCACCTAAATCTTTTCTACAGAGATGCTGCCTGACCCGGTGAGTTACTCCAGCTATTTGTACGTAATTATCTTGGCCGTGTTCAACACATTGATCACATTTACTCGAAATGGACTACTTTACTGCAATAAAATAGGTATGTTACAAAACTTACCTTGAGCAGCGCTGCAGTTCTGCCGCTCCCCGTGTGCGCGACTTTGGCGCCTTTCAGAGGGGGGCTGGCTTAAAGTGCTGTTTTTCAACAGGCAGGGAAAATTGATCAATGTCGGGCGATTTCGTTGCGGAAGAAAAATCGCTCCGACATTTCAACATGAATAAAGGTATTTTTAAATTACTCTAAATTATTTATTAACCAGAGTAATTTAAAAATCATCTTTAAAAGCTGTGAGCGCCGACAACCGGAAGGATTTTGCGTAGGGGAGAAAAAAAGGTAAATAGTTTATTTTTATATTAAAAGTTGGTTTTTCGGGAGGCTTTATTAACATTTTCGTGTTGCGAAATGGGGTCCAAAAAAATGTATGAACCAACAGTATTTTTCCTCCCAACTTCACCGCTAACCGCAACGTTCCAATCCACCGCATTCCACTAAAACCCACTCGCTAGTTGATTTAAATGGCCATTAATTTACAGGAATCAAACACTAAATTCCTTCCATTTGGCCCAGAAAGTCATGAAAATGAGATTTAAAAATTATGTTACATTGTGGATTATTGTGTGAATGTTATTTGGACACTTAGGCAATTTAAAAAAAGTTTATCTTTTCTTAAGAAATGGATAGATGTTTAGATCTACTCATTGAATTTTGTAATTAGCTACAATTAGATAACTAACTAATTATATGCTTTAATTTCAGGTCATCCAAGTAAGATTGTTTCATGGGTTACACAAAAAGCTGGAGAAACTCAGCGGGTGCAGCAGCATCTAAGGAGCGAAGGAGATAGGCGACGTTTCGGGTCGAGACCCTTCTTCAGACTGGTCCAGTCTGAAGAAGGGTCTCGACCCGAAACGTCGCCTATCTCCTTCGCTCCTTAGATGCTGCTGCACCCGCTGAGTTTCTCCAGCTTTTTGTGTAACCCTCGATTCTCCAGCATCTGCAGTTCCTTCTTTAATAAGATTGTTTCATATTTGTTTCAGAATGCTTCAATCTATAATAACTGAAAATTTCATTGAGTTCTCTTAATTTTTAAGAAAGTTATGGGCTTTTAACTGTTCCAGATCACAGCTTTTGAGTTAAGTCAATTGAAAGGCAATGGGGAACAAGATGCTAATTTCCGAGTATGAAAATGGCCATAACTTTCTTATTACTGAAGATATGAAAGTGAATTAGGTGTCAAATTAAACTTCTTTTTATGCTTTATCTGATGGGATAAATTGCACACTTGATTTTTTTAATCTCAAAATGTTGTAACATTGCTACATTAAACAAATATGTTTGAACCCCACCGGTATGAACATTGACTTCTCTAATTTCAGGTAGTCCTTACTTTCTCCTCCCCTTCTCAGCTCTCCCTCAGCACACTGGCTCCTCTTCTTCCTTTATTCTTCCCCCCCCCCCCCCCCCCCCCCCCCACATCCGCACATCAGTCTGAAGAAGGGTTTCGGCCCGAAAGGTGTAGATTTGGGAAAGGTGTATAAAGAGCGCGAACTTGAATTTCAAGGTGTGCAGTGTAGCGGCACCTAGTGGTGGGGCTGGGAATTCAGAACCCTCGTCATAGGTCGGGTCTGTCACGTGACCCAGGGTTCGTTCGCAGGCTTTTGAGAGTAATTTGTAGTTAGTGCTCCTCGCATCGACAGGAGCTGAAATCGTTAGTTCTAGACTAACGGTTTTGCTCAACCTGCCTGGTCTCACCACAACAGAAGAATTGACCATTGGCCATTGGATTTCTCTGCATAACCAAAACTGATAACAGCTGAGGGTACCGACTGGTGTGCTGCAAGTTCTCACAGTTGAGCGGACCATAACCCAGCAGGTGCTATCATTGCAGCTGCTCTTAAAGGGGCAAGTACCATACAAATGATACAGGGGACTATTGATGTGGAAACAATGGATGCTGCAAAGATGACAGGAGGTTGGGAAAGGGGTTCCAAGGCATCAAGGAATCAGCATAAGCTTGTGAAGGGCAGAGTACAAACAAAGCATGTTCCTTGAATATGGGGCCACAGAACGTTTACAGTGTGGAAACAGGCCTTCGGCCCACCGAATCCACACAAACCAATGATCACCAGTACAATAGTTCTATCCTATTGTACAATTTCTACAAATGCACCAAATAAATCATTGTACCTGGATGCATTACAGCTTGGTAAGACAATTGCCCCTGCCAAGACTGCAAGAAATCATAGAGTTGTGGATGTAGCCAAGTCCCTCACACAGTCCAGCCTCCCTGCCATCAACTCCATCTAGACCATACTGCCTCAGGAAAGCTGCCAACATAATCAAGGACCACTCATCCGGCAGTCCAGAGAAAACAATTCAAGTTTGTTCGAACTCTGCTTATAACAAAACCTCCTCTGCGCCCTTTCCAAAGCCTCTACATCCCTCCTGTAATAGAATGACCAGGGCTGTAAACAACACTCCAAATGTGCCATAACCAAAGTCCTGCATCAGGAATTCATGACTCTTATAGACAATGCCCCCAGCAATGAAGTAAGTAAGTTTATTGGCCAAGTATTCACATACAAGGAATTTGCCTTGGTGCTCCACCCACAAGTAACAACATCACATACAGTGACAGTTACGAACGACTCCGAAAACACTAAACATGAATGATAATAAAACATTATTGATAAAACACCATTGATCAAGCATGTGAACCAACAAAATACCAGATCAAAGGGAGGCTACAGATTTTTGGCTGTTGAGTAGAGCAACTACTCGTGGATAAAAAACTTGTTTTTATGTCTGGCTGTGGAAGCTTTGACAGTCCGAGTCGCCTTCCAGAGGGAAGTGATTCAAAGAGTTTGTTGCCAGGGTGAGAGGGGTCAGAGATGATCTTGCCCGCTACTCGCTTCCTGGCCCTTGCAGTGAAGGCAAACACACTATACTCCTTCACTACTCTATCTACTTGTGTTGCCACTTTCAGATAGATATGGACTTGGACCCTGAAAAAACTCTGTGCATTGGTGCAGTTAAGGAGTTTGCATTAACTGCATACTTTTCCCTTTCACTTGCTCAGATCAATCTCCATCACCATTTCTCCATCATTTCAGTAGCTAAGCTATCCCACCATGTACTTTGACAGTCTGTAGCTCCAGCAATCTTTGGGCCGTCTGCAAACTCCACAACTGACCTATCTACATTTATGTCTGTCACTTATGTTTCACAAAGCACACAGGTCCCAGCAGAATTCCTGGTCATGGTCATAGAACGTTCTTTGTGCCCAAGTCCATGTTGCAGCCCTTTTGCCTTTACATTAAATTCAATAAATTCAAATAACCACTAATTTCTCTCTCTATGGAGATGGTTGCAGCTTCATTTATAATGTTTACATTTCTTTATTTCTCTAATTGCTTTTTTTAAAACATTTTTTTTTTTTTTAAATTAGAAGTAAATCCATAATAAATTTTGTTTGTAGTAGTCATACATTATTAATATTGCTTATATTATCAATTGTATAATTGTACTTCTATATATTTATTTTTATTTTTATATAGATAGAAAATAATAGAGAGAGAGAGAGAGAGAGAAAAGAAACCAAAAAAATTAAAAGAGAGTGGAATAATCAGCTAATTATACATCATTGGAGATATGTCCGTGAATTATAAAATGTAATTCTTCATCTAATCCTTGATTCGGGTTTCAGTCAGGTTCTCGTGCCGAACCGGTTTGCCTCTTCAATTAGTCAATGAATGGAGACCATATTTCTAGTAAATAGTTCTTGTTTGTCCATTAAGACAAATCTTAATCTTTCCAAATGTCGGGTCTCCGACATTTCCATAATTCACATTTTAATTGTGGGGGTTGTAGGGCCTTTCCAAAATTTGAATATTATTTTTTTCCCAATTGTTAAACTATAGTCGATAAAGTTTCTTTGTCTTGTTGTAAATATTTGATTTTGTTCTAGTATTTCTAATATTATTAGTTTTGAATCAGGGTCCAATTGAATGTTGACAACTTCCGAAATTATCTTAAAAGTTTCCGTCCAAAAATTATTAATTTTTATACAACTTACAAATGTGTGCGTTAAGTTAGCCTCTGAGTGCTGACATTTTTCACAAATAGGAGATATGCTTGGGAAAATTCTATTTAATTTTGTTTTTGAATAGTGCAATATATGTAATACTTTAAATTGTATTAAAGAATGTCTAGCATTTAACGAACAGTGATGTATATGTTATAAGCTTTCGTCCCAAATATCTCGCTTTATTGGTTGGCCTAGTTCATTTTCCCATGATTGCCTATATATTTCCATCATGGGTGCATCGTTATCTAATAGGATATTATAAATATAAGATATCAATTTTTCTGTGTTAGGATGTTTGTTGAAACATTCATCAAGAATTTCTGTCTTTCTATTTCTATAGTCCTGTGTATTTGATTTAGCATAGACTCTAAGTTGTAGGTATCTAAAGTAGTCATTTGAGTGAAGTCCATAAATTTGTTGTAGCTCCTGAAATGAGAGGAATGTACCTTTCCTGTAAAGATGACTCATCTTTGTAATTCCGTGATTTTTCCATTGTAAAAAACCTTTATCCATCGTTGAGGGTTTAAATGTAGGGCTGTTTACAATGGGAAGAAGAAGTGGTAAATTATCCAATTTTAGTGCATTTTTTAAATTGTTTCCAAATGCACATTCCACTGTATATTATGGGGTTTTCACTATTGGTTTTTTTGCTTTAATTGCCATTTTTAAAAATAATTGTTACTTTGACCTATGCTAGGGGTCCTATCAAATATTCTCTCTGTTTTTCTCCATGCTTTCTATCTCTTTGCAATGTAAAACACATTTGCTTTCTTACTTTGAGGAGATTTCGCAGGGCAGTGTTCTTATGGGCCTGTCCGACTTAGGCGACTTTTTAGGCGACTGCAGGAGACTATGCAGTCACCACATGGTCGCCACATGTTCGTGGGTGTTTGCCGGGGAGTCGCCTTCATGGTCGTGAGGAGTTCCCGCATTCTGGGAACTAGTTGCGGCCTCATTATGGTCGCCGCAAATTTTTCAACATTGCAACCTTCACATGGTCCGGCCTGTTTCGACAAATGCAATCAACTTGGTGTGCACAATCAAATAAGATCAAATCGAACAAGTTGTCCTACATCTTTAGGCTGTGCACGCCATACGCAAGAAGAAGAAGCGGTGACTAGAATGATGTCGCCATGGAGAGTAGCGAGAATTCTCGTGCCGTAGGTAGGTCGCCAGGATGTCGAAAGTTCTCAGAGGTTCTCGTAGGTTGTAACCAGTGCTGACCGGTGTATTTCATTGGCTCATTGGGAAAAAAAAGGTAAGCAGTAGTTTTCAGAACAAAGGATAACCGACCAGTAATGTTAAATGTCCGCCGAGCTTCACAGCCATCTATCTCTGGCTTCTTAAAAGTTGTCTCCTTCCCCCTCCTCTTTTATAGGACTTACTGTGCTTTAGCTGTCATAATTAAAGCAGCAATCTTCCTATTCATCGTGGTGTGTGTCTGTATCATCTTGGCTGTGCACCGTGTGAATTTTTTAGACAGAGCTCCCCCCGCTTTCCCTGTCCCCCGCCTGCATTACGGGCTGGTGAAGGAAGCGATGTGTTTGTGTGTTCCACGGTCGCCGTTGCAGTTGCGGGTTATTCAGGCGACAGCCGGCAGTCTGCTGAAAAATTGCCTAAGTGGGACAGGCCCACTACTTTTCTAGTTCTGATGAAGTGGTTTTGCCTTGGCCCATTTCCTCTTCATTTTTGCTGCTTGATCTGCTTAATGCTTCAAGTATTTTTTATTCTACATTAAATTAAGCCTGCCATTGAGCTTTTGTGAAATATGAAGCAGTCTTATATTTTTCTTTATGCGGATCTCTTTAGGTTTAGGTTTATTTTCACATAGGAAATAGGTGCAGGAGAAGGCCATTCAGCCCTTTGAGCCAGCACCGCCATTCATTGTGATCATGGCTGGTACCGAAGTACAGTGAAAAGCTTTATTTGCATTTGCGTTCAGAGGGGCAAATTTGTGCAGGGAATGGTTATTTACACAGAATGATGGGTGCCTGGAATGCACTATTACGGGTGGCATTGGAGAGCAGTTTAGATAAGCACATGGATATGCAGAGAATGGATGAATATGGATGCTGGCAGGCAGAAGGAATTAGTTTAACCTGGCACCATGTTTGGCATGAACATTATACACTGAAGGGCCTGTTCCTGCATTGTACTGTTCTGTGTTATGCATTTCATTTTCAGTCAAATAAAGCTGTCAACTCACCAGAACAAAGTTAAACTATGTACTTGAACGGGTGGGTGAATAAGAAATCTATAGCAACAGGACTTAGTACTTTCACCTCTCACTATCTTTTTACAGCAAATTGTTTTTGTTCCTGGGAGAAATAATTAACTCCCAGCAAGTTTAAATTTGTTCCATCAGTTCAGACAATGGGTCCTAATCTTATCGTTTTACTACTTTAGCATTTCAGGGTTTATTTTCTTTCGCAGGGTCAGGCTGATAAGCCAGCATTAATTCTTCATTTAAAATTTCTAATTAAATTGATATAATTAAATTGTCTCACAGATTTATGCTCTCCACTAATTGTATAGCCAGGGCACTAAACCGAAAAAAAACCAATCTGTACTCTGAACTGTGAGCCAAATGTTAAAATATAGCCCTCTGTCACGAGGTGACAGTTCCGTTTATCATTCTTGTATATCTGAAATTACCCCCTTGATGTTTTAATTGCTGTGTACTGCAAATGGACTAATAGAGCAAAATAAAATGAATCCTGGAGATATTCAGGTAGAAATCAAGCAGAATATTCAGGAGACATTCAAGCAGAAGTCAGGCAGCATTTGTGGAAAGGGCAGCACAGCGGTAGAGTTGCTGTCTTACAGCACCAGAGACCCGGATTAGATCCCAACTACTGGTGCTGTCTGTACGGAGTTTGTACGTTCTCCCTTTGACCGCGTGAGTTTTCTCCAAAATGTTTGGTTTCCTCCCACACTCCAAAGACATACAGGTTGTATGTTAATTGCCTTGGTATAATTGTCCCGTGTGTGTGTGTGTGTAAGATAGTGTTAATGTGGGGGGGGGGGGGGATCGTTGGTCGGTGCGGACACAGTAGGCCGAAGGGCCTGTTTCCACACAGTATCTAAACTAAAAAGACAGTTACCATTACAGTTTGATCAGAACTGATTGACAAACCCCAGAGGAGCTTTAAACACCGATTTGCAGCTTAATGCACTGAAGCTTTAAGCACTGTTTTCTCCAGAAGTTCTAACCATATAAATTAGCTGCTGCCCGGTTTTATTTTCAGCTTCAGTGATTGTATGTTGAAGATATCCTGCGATACATCAAAACTTAGTACTCTACATTTCTGATAATGATGGCTCACCCTACAATTTCAATTTTGTGCGAAGCAGTTTACTGTAGACTTCTGTTTGAATTTCTAAGGTTTGTTGAAAAAAAGCAGTAACATTTCTTTCTCTCTTATTTGAATCAAACTTTGGCAAAGCAAGGACAAAATTCAAATCTTCACATGAGCTCACAATACACCAGTTCCACACGATTAAAAAAAAAACTCTCAAGCACAAAAGGTCTTTATGGTGCATTTACTCAAATAAAATGCCTTGAATAAATTTCGACCTGTCTGAAAATAGCAGTAGCCACATAGATCAATCTTCACAAAGAGCACCACACCAACTTACATCACAGTAATCATCGAGTTGTTCATATACATTATTTTTTTTATAGTTTAAGCATGAGGCAGGCCATTAATTTCAAATGGCCAAAAAAGTGCCTCCTATAACTCGAAAAAAAATTCAAGCCCAAATTGATTGCATTCCCATTAGTAAAACCCCTCCATGCCTGTATTTTGGTGAAAAGGACATGCAGACATAATTTCAGTCACTATAACTACATTAAGAACCTGTGAACATACAACAGAAGAAAATAAAAGTTACATCTCAGTATTAAATGTCTGCGTTACTTTGCCTCGTAGCATAAGCAAGAATGACCGTACCTCTGCACTGTTTATTATTTTATTTTCCCGTTTATAAATTTACCCTAACCTGGTACTGTAAATTGCTTACTTAATATTTGCTTACTTTAATATTTAAAATTAACTTTTAACTTTGCTCCAAACAATTGGCAATCATGAGACACAGTTACGGTATTTTTTTATTGAGTGTTCATAAACATTTTGCCCACTTGAATTCACAGATACTAAAGTATGAAAACAGAAAATGTATTTTTGACTTTGTGACAGGAATGATGTGTATGAAATTTTCAGAAACATTTTGTACATTGCTTGCTCAGCACTAAGTCAAACTGCCCTCCTAGGTCACTTAATTGTGTAGATCTAAATTGAAATCACTTATTTTAGCTCATAAACATTTATAAATCATTTACCTTAGCAGTACAATACATAGCTACCAGTAAAAATAGGAATAATGTCCCTCTGTATAAGGGTGCAGCAACCTGTATTCCTGCCTTTGGTTAAATAACCCAATTACGGTTTGCAATGATAGGTGCTTTTAGTTTTGGAGAAAGAATTATTGACTGAACATAGGTGATTGAGTCAAAGGTTCCAGCAGATAACATTCAGTGTACTATATCTTAATAGGTGAAAGATAACTTTAACACCTATATTCAGTACAATTCTGCAAGCTAACCATCATTATTTATTAGTGAGGGAAGGAATTGCAGATGCTGGTTTAAACCGAAGATAGACACAAAATGTTGGAGTAACTCAGCGGGACAGGCAGCAACTCTGGAGAGAAGGAATGGGCAATGTTTCAGGTCAAGACCCTTCTTCAGACTTTATTTCTTTATTAGTCATTCTTTATTTTTTAGTTGTCATTTACAGCTTCACCATCATTCTCTGTTATTTTTCATTTACCGCTATTATAGTCAATCTTTTTTCTCAGATTTAACAGTTTAACTTCATTATCCACAGAATATCACTGAAGTGCAAACAGTTCTTGAGGAAATTCAGTGAAGATTTCAGACAAGCCCAGTTGCTACATCTTTTTATCCACATTATAAAAAATAATAAGCATTACTTCTGGCAAATAGACCCAAGTTACATAATAAAGTACAATAAAGTTGCTGCCTTACAGCATCGGAGACCCGGGTTCGATCCTGACTATGGGTGCTGTCTGTACGAAGTTTGTATGTTCTCCCTGTGTCCTTGTGGGTTTTCTTTGGGTGCTCCAGTTTCCTCCCACATTCCAAAGATGTACAGGTTTGTAGGATAATTGTAGATTGTGCTTCGTGTGCAAGGATAGTGCTGGCGTATGGGATGATCGCTGGTCGGTATGAACTTGGTGGACTGAAGAGCCTGTTTCCAAGCCTAAATTCTAAAGATATCCCAACATCTTTTGTTTTAAAGTTAAGATTCTCTTTGCATTGAGCAGTTATTTCCTGTACAAGTCCCAACAGTACCCTTTCTGAGGTTGTCCCTTGCACTGCTTGCACAGATAAATCTAAAATCCCTGCAGATTTTCCTAAAATGTTAACATTTTTGTTTTCTTTAAGCAGATTGTCTGTTTCCAGACTGAAAAGGTCATTTATCACGTCTCTCCTCGTAATTCAGACCATGCACACTTCATCTTTGTCTCTTCTCTAATCCTTCAAAGTCCTTTTTATACTTTGGTGGCTACAATTGGAATGTACTGAAGTACAATGAGCAGAGAGCAATGTAAAGTTTGATTATCACCCGACATAGAATGCCCACATCACTCAGCAGTCAAACACATCCTCAGAGATGTCAAGGAACCTATAACAGAACTAGGAAAAGTTAGTGAGGGCATGCAACTACAGAGATCAGAGGAGTGGAGGTGGAGGTGATGGAAAAGGGAAAGAACAGAAAGTGTTGTTCACGGTTACATATTTCTTGAAATGTACTTCCATCCAATGGCTTCTTCATCTGGTCTTGACTTAAATGTCACACATCTGATTCTAGTACAGAGTACGGAAACAAAGGACCCCGATTTCTATCTGAGCTTCTTAAAATTGTATTCCTTACATTGTTCAGGTTAGCTCACCCTTTTCCAGTAAAGACAATAATTGCTTCTGTGCAGCTCTTTGCAATCTTTTATAGTCATACAGTGTGGATACAACCCCCTCTGCCCAACTTTCCCACACTGCCCAACATGTCCCATCTAGTACGAACTTGCTTGCATTTGGCCCATATCTCTTGAAACCTGTCCTATCAATGTACCCGTCTAATTGTTTCTTAAACATTGCATTATTGCATTAACATGCTACGTAAATGATAATTGTTGACATTATTAGTTTAAGACAAACACATTTTGTTAACTGAATCAAGGTTTGCTGCTAATCACTTTAAATTTATTTTAAGTTACACTTAATCACAGATTGTCCCTCGTGCTTCTACTTCTCTTTTTTTATCTTCCCTTTTTCTAATGTTTTGCTCATGTGTAAGCTTCCTTTTTGCTCCATGCCAGGAAAAGACGCTTACATGATAAGCTAGGTTTGTTAATGCTTTTGTGTCATCGCTCACCACACCTTCTTCCCTGTAATCACTCAAATCATGAAACTTGTCCTGATGCTCCATTCTCGATCTGTCATCTATGTCCCTTTCCCAGGTTTCCCTTTAAAATGGCAGTTGTGTTAAACATTAATCTGCCCACATCAAGGCAAATGATCATGGCATTGAACATTGGCCATTGAGTGTCATCACCTTCAGCTATAAAGTAAGAGAGCAATAAATATGAGGAGTTTCAATATCCAAATGTAGACTGGGAAAGCATGACTTTAAGGCAAAGTAGAAGAAGCTTAAGTGGGCACAGCAAAACTTTCCTGGCTGGTATATTTCTGGTCCGGTGAGGAAAGTGGAATCTGACCCCCTGAGTTCTTCTGGGTAGAAAATTAACTAGGTAACAGGGATCAGAGAACTGTGGTGAAAAGTCATTGTTCAGACCAGAGGCAAGTGTACAGCGGGGTTCCCCAGGGATCAGTACTTGCCCAACTAGCACCAACCCAACGGGAACCACTGTATACTTGACTGTTAATAGCAATTTTCTAAATGTACATGTCTGTGAATAGTGAAAAAAACAATTGACTTCAATGAGAAGAAATGTTTAGGAAGGAACTGCAGATGCTGGTTTACAATGAAAATAGACACAGAATGCTGCAAAAACTTAGCCAGACAGGCAGCATCTCTGGAGAAAAGGGATAAGTGACGTTTTGGGTTGAGATCCTTCTTCCGTGTTCAATGAGATGTGGGCACGCTAATGGAATGGCTGGTGAAGTGACAGCTAAAATTTAACTGTGTATTTAATCCAGACAAAATTAAATACAATAGAAAGAATGAGGTGAGGCAATATCAACCTATATGTGGTACAAGAACAAAGAGATCTGGGTATATCTAGTGCACAGAAAGTGGCAAGCCAGGTTGAAAATGTGCTGGAAAAAATTTGGGACCTTCGGCGTTATAGAAACATTGGATTAAAGAACAAAGTAGTCATTAACCCTGATAAAACATTGCCTCAACACAACTGGAATACTGTATCCAGCAATGGGTATGACAAGACCTTAGTGTGGGTGCAGAAGAGATTTACAGTCTGAAGAAGGGTCTTGACCTGAAACGTCACCCACCCCTTCTCTCCAGAGATGCAGCCTGTCCCGCTGAGTTACACCAGTATTTTGTGTCTATCTTTACTAAAATGATTTCAAACTTGAGGGACTTCAGTGATGTGGAAAGACCAGAGTCTCCTTGACAACAAGAGGATCTGATTGCAGCCAGCAGCTGTCATAATCAAAGACCATTCCCACTCCAGTCATTCCTATATCTCCCCACTCTCATCAGTCAGAAGATATTGAAGCTTAAAAGCACGCTTCACCTGACTCGGGAACAGCTTCTTCCCCTCTGCTATCAGGCTACCGAATGCTCCTTCCATTTGCTAGAGCACTGTCTGATTCTCCAACCTACCTAGTTGTAGACATTGGACTTTGTCTCTGGAACTGTTACACTTCAATGCTGAGAGCTACATTTTGCATTCTGTATATTTCACCTCACTCTTATCTATTGTGCATGAGTTCAGCTTGATTGTATTTATGTATACTATTACTTGATTTAATTGAATAGCATACAGAACAAAGCTTTTCCGTGTACCTCGATACACATAACAATAATAGATCTAAACCTGGTGATATTTAAAACCATGAAGAGTTTGGACAAAGGAGATGGAGTAAAGCTGTTTCCATTGGTGGAAGTTTCTAAAGTAAAGGACACAGAATGAAGAGGAGTGCAAAAGTGACTCGAGGAAATACGTTATTTTCCTGAATGACTGGTTAGGATCAAAGAAGGCACTTCCAGAGTAATCAGTTGAGAGATTCAGCTCCACTATTCAAAATGGAGCTGGTTAAGAATCTGAAAGGAAAGAATTGCAACACTCAGGGAAGAAGGCATGGGGTGTGAGTGGCTGGGGCTAGTGAGCCAAGTAGACTAGCTCCATACCACAACCACTCTGTGTTTCCCTGATTCCGTAACTTCGTACTTTTGTAAACCACAAAAAAAGTGTGTAGAAGTGTATAACTGGCTGGACAATATAAATACAGATCTTTAGCACAGATATGGCAAAGAGCAATTACTCCCCCATCTTATCAATCTTTGCATTATTTTTTACCAGTTCCATCCCACTATTTAGTTTAATATCTTAATCTAGCAATGTTACAGAATTTAGAGATTTTAAAAATCAAGTCTGCAATTTATCCCATCACATAAAGCATAAAAAAGAAGTTTAATTTGACACCTAATTCACTTTCATATCTTCAGTATTAAAAACATTATGGCCATTTCATACTCTGAAATTAGCATCTTGTTCCCTATTGCTTTTCCATTGACTGAACACAAAAGCTGCGATCAAGGACAGTCAAAAGCCCATAACTTTCTTAAAAATTAAGAGAACTGAAAGACATTTTCAGTTATTGGAGATTGAAGCATTCTGAAACAAATAAGAAAGAATCTTGCCTGGATGACCTGAAATTAAAGGATATAATTGTTACCCAATTGTAGCTAATTACAAAATTCAATTACTAGATCTAAACATTTATCTGCTTCTTAAGAAAAAAATAACATTTTTAGATAGCCTAAGTGTTCAAATAACATTCACACAAGAATTCACAATAGAACATGATTTTTAAATCTCATTGCCATGCATTTACAGGCCAAATGGAAGGAATTTAACGTTTAATTCCCGTAAATTAATGGACATTCTAATAGGCTAGCGAGTGGGATTTCGTGGAATTGGAATGTTGCGGTGAATTTGAACCCCATATCGGCAGGAAAAATACTGTCGGTTCGTATGGGGAATAAATCACCATTTCACA
>CAUPSL010000306.1:2500-35000 GCA_963514005.1 Raja brachyura
TGGAGCTCGGAGAGGCGCCGCATGCTGCGGGACGTACCCCGGCAGCCCGGTCACCCGCCGCACCGCCTCCACCAGCTCCTCCGGCCGCAGCGAGGTGGCGTCCAGCACCTCGGCCGCCCCCCGGGCCTGCAGCCGGGCCAGGTTGTCGAACTGGTCGGAAAACCAGCGGCAGGCCCACCACCGGCACCCCGTGGTAGATGGCCTCGTAGATGCCATTGGTGCCCCCGTGGCTAATAAACGCAACCGTCTTCGGGTGCCCGAGTAGGTCGTTCTGTCGGCAACCCACCTCAACACCTTAGTGTTGTTCCCCAGCCCGCTGGGCGGGGCGGACCCCGTACACCCACACCACCCGCTGGGGCAACGCGGACAGGGCCCGGGCGATCGACTCCGCCAGGGGCTGGGGCAAGGTGGTCACCATGGTCCCAGGGACATCAGCACCACCCCCTCCTCGCCCGAGCCGGCCACAAACTCCTCCAGCTCGGGGTCCAGCGGCGAGGCGGTGTCGGCACTGGAAACCACCGATGTACACGATGTTGGGCACGGTGGGGCGCGGGAAGTCCAGGACAAAGTCCACCCTCTATCAGCCAAGAGGTCAGCGGCCAAAGTCAGCTGGGTCAGGCTGACCTCGGGCCCCAGGTAACGCTTGCACAGGGCGTCGTAAGGCCTCGTCCACCATGGCGCCCGTCAACAACACGGTGGTGGGCGTACTGGACGCCGTTGCCCACCCGCTGCCAGAATGACATGTCGTCGGTCAGCCGGCCTGCCCACCACCGGCACGTAGGAAGGGGGCGAGGGGGCCAGGAGCTGGTGGCAGTCGCCGCTACTCAGCCAGCGGGAGTTGAGGACCAGCGGCA
The DNA here is from genome assembly GCA_963514005.1 of Raja brachyura. The sequence goes on from CAUPSL010000306.1 coordinate 3,355, forward strand.
GGCCCAGGCGCCTGGCCAGCATCAGGCCCACGGGGTAGAGAGGATCGGACAGGACCAGCTCGAAGCCCCCGCTCCAGCCGCTCCATCAGCCCCCGGTCCTCGAACATGCGGGCGATGAACTCCCCCACGCTCTTGTGCGTGTCGCGCAGCATCCGGCCAGCGCCAGGCGGTTGCGCACGTACGCCAAGGCGGTGTGGCCCCCGCGGAAGATCTCCAGCGTCTCCAGCACCAGGTTGGACATCATCTCCGGTCCTCCAGGATTCCCAGCGGGCCGCCGCCGCCGGCCACGGCCAGGGAGCAGGTACAGGTCCGGCTGCGGGCGGATGTGCTGGGTGCTGGAGGAGTGCAGGACGGTCAGGGAGTGGCCGCGGCGGGCCAGCTCCTCCAGCAGGACCTTCATGTTGACCCAGTGGCTGCCGTCCACCGGGACCACCAGGAGTCTCGGAGGCCCGCGTTCCCGGCACCGCGCCCAACAGCAGCCAGGAGCGCCGGCAACAGCCGGACGGGAATCCCAAACGCCAACATCCCTGGAAAAATGAGAGGGGGAAGAGCGTTAGTCATAGAGTGATACAGTGTGGAAACAGGCCCTTCGGCCCAACTTGCCCACACTAGCCCAACATGTCCCATCTACACTAGTCACGGAAACAGGCCCTTCAGCCCACACTAGCCCAACATGTCCCATCTACACCAGTCATGGAAACAGGCCCTTCAGCCCAACCTGCCCACACCGCCCAACATGTCCCATCTACACTAGTCATAGAGTGATACAGTGTGGAAACAGGCCCTTCGGCCCAACTTGCCCACACTAGCCAACATGTCCCATCTACACTAGTCATGGAAACAGGCCCTTCAGCCCAACCTGCCCAGACCGCCCAACATGTCCCATCTACACTAGTCATAGAGTGATACATAGAAACATAGAAATTAGGTGCAGGAGCAGAGGCCATTCGGCCCTTCGAGCCTGCACCGCCATTCATTATGATCATGGCTGATCATCCAACTCAGTATCCGTACCTGCCTTCTCTCCATACCCCCTGAGCACTTTAGCCACAAGGGCCACATCTAACTCCCTCTTAAATATAGCCAATGAACTGGCCTCAACTACCTTCTGTGGCAGAGAGTTCCAGAGATTCACCACTCTCTGTGTGAAAAAAGTCCTTCTCATCTCAGTCCTAAAGGATTTCCCCTTATCCTTAAGCCGTGACCCCTTCTCCTGGACCTCCCCAACATCGGGAACAATCTTCCTGCATCTAGCCTGTCCAACCCCTTAAGAATTTGTAAGTTTCTATAAGATTCCCTCTCAATCTCCTACATTCTAGAGAGTATAAACCGTGTCTATCCAGTCTTTGTTCATAAGACAATCCTGACATCCCAGGAATCAGTCTGGTGAACCTTCTTTACTCCCTCTATGGCAAGAATTTCTTTCCTCAGATTTGGAGACCAGAACTGTACGCAATACTCCAGGTGTGGCCTCACCAAGACCCTGTACAACTGCAGAGAACCTCCCTGCTCTTATACTCAAATCCTTTTGCTATGACAGCTAACATACCATTCGCTTTCTTCACTGCCTGCTGCACCTGCATGCCTACTTTCAATGACTGGTGTACCATGACACCCAGGTCTCGTTGCATCTCCCCTTTTCCTAATCGGCCTCCATTAGATAATAGTCTGCTTCCTGTTTTTGCCACCAAAGTGGATAACCTCACATTTGTCCACATCATACTGCATCTGCCAAACATTTGCCCACTCACCCAGCCTATCCAAGTCACCTTGCAGCCTCCTAGCATCCTCCTCACAGCTAACACTGCCCCCCAGCTTAGTGTCATCCGCAAACTTGGAGATATTGCCTTCAATTCCCTCATCCAGATCATTAATGTATATTGTAAATAGCTGGGGTCCCAGCACTGAGCCTTGCGGTACCCACTAGTCACTGCCTGCCATTGTGAAAACGACCCGTTTACTCCTACTCTTTGCTTCTGTTTGCCAGCCAGTTCTCTATCCACATCAATACTGAACCCCCATGCCGTGTGATTTAAGTTGTATACTAATATACACTTGTATACAGTGTGGAAACAGGCCTTCGGCCCCAACTTGCCCCATCTATATTAGGCACAGAGTGATACAGTGTGGAAACAGGCCCTTCGGCCCAACTTGCCCAGACTAGCCCAGGGGTTACAGAGACTGGTAGGGGCAGAGATGACTGAATGGACTGCTGATGATATGGGCTCCAGGAATGTGGAGAAATGCCAGACAGACAGAGCAGGGAGGGTGGGGGGGGGGAGAGGTGAGGAATGTCCTGCACACCCGCCCTGCTCTGTGACCTTGGGACAATAGACAACAGGTGCAGGAGTAGAGGCCATTCGGCCCTTCCATCCAGCACCGCCATTCAATGCGATCACGGGCTGATCATCCCCAATCAGTACCCCGTTCCTGCCATCTCCCCATATCCCCTGACTCCACTATCTTTAAGAGCCCTATCTTGCTCTCTCTTGAAAGCATCCAGAGAACCGGCCTCCACCCGCCCTCTGAGGCAGAGAATTCCACAGACTCTGCGGAAGCCAATTAACCTACAAACAAGTCCAGAACCAGGGGCCACACACACACACAGTTTTAAGAATAAGGGGTCGGCCATTCAGAACGGAGACGAGGAAACACTTTTTCTCACAGAGAGTTGTGAGTCTGTGGAATTCTCTGCCTCAGAGGGCGGTTTAAACCAACAGTTAAGACAGTCCTGACAGTTCTGGTCTCCAAATCTGAGGAAGGACATTATTGCCATAGAGGGAGTGCAGAGAAGGTTTACCAGACTGATTCCTGGGATGTCAGGACTGTCTTATGAAGAAAGACTGGATAGACTCGGTTTATACTCTGTAGAATTTAGGAGATTGAGAGGGGATCTTATAGAAACTTACAAGATTCTTAAGGGGTTGGACAGGCTAGATGCAGGAAGATTGGTCCCGATGTTGGGGAAGTCCAGGACAAGGGGGGTCACAGCTTAAGGATAAGGGAGAAATCCTTTAGGACCGAGATGAGAAGATCTTTTTTCACAAAGAGAATCTGTGGAATTCTCTGCCACAGAAGGTAGTTGAGGCCAGTTCATTGGCTATATTTAAGAGGGAGTTAGATGTGGCTAAAGGGATCAGGGGGTATGGAGAGAAGGCAGGTACAGGATACTGAGTTGGATGATCAGCCGGTGATCATATTGAATGGCGGTGCAGGCTCGAAGGGCCGAATGGCCTCTACTCCTGTACCTAATTTCTATGTTTCTATTTGCAGTTCCTTTCTATAACCTTATAACAATTACAGCACGGAAACAGGCCCTCTCGGCCCTTTCCAGTCCGTGCCAACCATTTATTTTCCCCTAGTCCCATCTACCTGCACTCAGACCATACCCCTCCATTCCCTTCCCGTCCTTATACCTATCCACTTTACCTTTAAATGTTAAAATCGAGTGCATTGGAGAACCAGTTCTCAGCTGGGCTGTTCTGCCTCTGCAAGGTATGCACAAACTAATTAGACATCGACCGATGACAGATAAAGTGTCTCGGGCAGGCAGACTGTCGAACCTCTGTGGTGATTTGCTCGTGAGGAATTTTGTACAACTGCACAGCTGCCGACAATTAACTGCAGACGCTGGTACACAGAGAAAAAAAAGTGCTGGAGGAACTCAGCACTCGCACGGTACCAGAGACCCGGGTTCCATCCCGACATTCGGCCCCTTCGAGCCAGCACCGCCATTCAATGCGATCACGGCTGATCATCCCCAATCAGTACCCCCGTTCCTGCCTTCTCCCCATATCCCCTGACTCCGCTATCTTTAAGAGCCCTATCTAGCTCTCTCTAGAAAGAATCCAGAGAACCGGCCTCCACCGCCCCTCTGAGGCAGAGAATTCCACAGACTCACCACTCTCTGTGAGAAAAAGTGTTTCCTCATCTCCGTTCTAAATGGCCGACTCCTTATTCTTAAACTGTGTGTGTGACCCCTGGTTCTGGATTTCCCCCAACATCGGGAACATGTTTCCTGCCTCTAGCGTGTCCAAACCCTTAATAATATTATATGTTTCAATGAGATCCCCTCTCATCCTTCCAAACTCCAGAGTGTACAAGCCCAGCCGCTCCATTCTCTCAGCATATGACAGTGCCGCCATCCCGGGAATTAACCTGGTGAACCTACGCTGGGCTCCCTCAATAGCAAGAATGTCTTTCCTCAAATTTGGGGACCAAAACTGCACACAATACTCCAGGTGTGGTCTCACCAGGGCCCTGTACAACTGCAGAAGGACCTCTTTGCTCCTGTACTCAACTCCTCTTGTTATAAAGGCCAACAGGTCAAAGCTGCACGCAATACTCCAGGTGTGGTCTCACCACGGGTGCTGCCTATACGGAGTTTGCACGTTCTCTCCCCGTGACCTGCGTGGGTTTTCTCCGGGCGCTCCGGTTTCCTCCAAGACTCCAAGGACGTGCGGGTTTGTAGGTTAATTGGCTTGGTGTACAAGTGTGAATTGTCCCTAGTGGGTGTAGGATAGTGTTAGTGTGCGGGGATCGCTGGTCGGCACAGACCCGGTGGGCCGAAGGGCCTGTTTCCGCGCTGTATCTCTGAACTGAACACAATTTTGCTGATCTTAGCCGCTGTGTATTCAAGTCTCATTGCTTGTTGCGTTCCGCTAACTAAGGGTGCAACCTCCCCTCCCTCCTCACCCCCCCCCCCCCCCCCCCTCGACTCACCTGTCAGGTTTTTTTTACCTTGCCCCCCCCCCCGGCGTGAAACAAACACTGCTGGTATCTCCGAGCTGTGAGATCGCCGCCGCCCGCTACTTCGAGCTATGAGAGCCACGCCGCCCAGCCGAGTCGCAGCGGAAGGGTTCACCAGCGACGCGCCGAGAGACAGCACCCGGGGTGAGTCCGGACACGCTGCAGCCAGCTGAGAGTCCGAACGCACTCAGTCTGTTTGGGGAAAACGACACGCAAAGCACCCTGAGCAACAAAATACCCGCCCCGTCACCTCCCACTCAACCCTCCCTCCCTCCCACACCACCCCCGCCACACATTCCCACACGCTCGTACTCTCACTCACTCACCCTCACTCTCTATCTCGCACACACTCTATCTCACACACACACACACACTCTCTCACTCTCGCACATATTCGTACTCACACACAATCTCTCTCACCCACACACACTCTCTCTCACACACTCGTACTCTCACTCTCGATCTCACACACACACTCTCTCACACACTCACTCTCTATCTCACACACTCGTTCTCTCACTCTCTCTCACACACTCACACTCTCTCTCACACACTCGTTCTCTCACTCTCTCTCACACACTCACACTCTCTCTCACACACTCACACTCTCTCACACTCTCTCACCCTCACTCTCGTACTCTCACCCTCACTCTCACTCTCTATCTCACACACACTCTCTCTCACACACTCTCACACTCTCTCTCACACACTCACACTCTCTCTCACACACTCACACTCTCTCACACACTCACACTCTCTCTCACACACTCACACTCTCTCTCACACACTCACACTCTCTCTCACACACACACACTCTCACACACTCACACTCTCTCACACACTCGTTCTCTCACTCTCTCACTCTCTCTCACACACTCACACTCTCGCACTCTTTCTCACACACTCGTACTCTCACTCTCTCACCCTCACTCTCTACCTCACACACTCTCACACTCTCTCTCACACTCTCGCACTCTCTCTCACACACTCGTACTCTCACTCTCTCACCCTCACTCTCTCTCTCAGGAGTAGGGCTTTCTCAAACTCGTCCCCTCCTCGTTTATTCCCCCCCCCCCCCCCCCCAACCTGTTGTTCTGCTCTCTCTCTCTCTCTCTCTCTCTATCTGACAGAAAGATAAGATAAGGATAAGGGGGAATTCCTTTAGGACCGAGATGAGGAAAACATTTTTCACACAGAGAGGGCGAGTCTCTGGAATTCTCTGCCACAGAAGGTAGTTGAGGCCAGTTCATTGTCTATATTTAAGAGGGAGATAGATGTGGCCCTTGTGGCTAAAGGGATCAGGGGGTATGGAGAGAAGGCAGGTACGGGATACTGAGTTGGATGATCAGCCATGATCATATTGAATGGCGGTGCAGCCTCGAAGGGCCGAATGGCCTCTACTCCTGCACCTGTTGTCTATGTTTCTATGTCTCTCTCTCTCTGTCTCTCTCTTTCTGTTTCTCTCTGTCTCTGTTTCTGTCTCTCACACTCACACACTCTCTCTCCGTCTCTATGTCTGTCTCTCTGTCTCTTTCTGTGTCTCTCGCTCTGTCTCTCTCTCTCTCTCTGTCTCTCTCTCTTTCTGTCTCTCTCTCTCTCTCTCTCTGTCTCTCTTTCTGTCTCTCTCTGTCTCTCTCTCTGTCTCTCTCACTCTTTCTCTCTCTGTCTCTCTCTCTCTGTCTGGGTCTCTCTCTGTCTGTCTCTGTCTGTCTCTTTCTCTTCTGTCTCTCTCTTTCTGCCTCTCTCATCCTCTCTTGCACTCTCTCTGTCTCTCTCTCTCTCCCTCTCTCTCTCTCTCACTCTCTCTCCATCCATCCCCACCTCTACCTCTCTCCTCCATCCTCCTTCCCAATGGAATTCCCTTGGGAACGTTCCCCCGCTCCGACAATCCTTACCTCAGCCGCTCCTGGGTCGACGATTTCTTCCCCCAGCCTCTACAGCTGGGCGAGGGGTGGTGGGGCTGGGGTGGGGTGAGGCGGGGGGGGGACAGATAGTGAATTCCCTTCCCCACAAAGACCCTGTCAAGCCCTGAATCCTCCGTTGAACGTCACTCGCCCGGGCTAACAGGTCTCATCCGCCCCTCCAGAGATGCTCCCCTGAGCCGCTGGATTGTGTCATATATATATACTGAAAAATATATGTAAACCAGCGTCTGCTGTTCCTGGTTCTTCTGGGTCTTAGAACCAGTTTGGCAAATGTCTTTGTGCCCTGTGATACGTACGCAAGAACAGCCTAGTGCACGATACAGGTGTGGCCACGTCACGCCCTGTGACTTTCTGAAGACGGGCAGAATAATGCTGGAGTAACTCAGCGGGACAGGCAGCATCTGTGGAGAACATGGATAGGTGACGTTTCACAGAGTGCTGGAGTAACTCAGCGGGTCAGGCAGCTTCTCTGGAGAGAAGGAATGGGTGACATTTCGGGTCGAGACACTTCTTCAGGAGTTTAAAGTTGATGGGTCGGGCAGTTTTTTTTGCATATAGAAACATAGAAAATAGGTGCAGGAGTAGGCCATTTGGCCCTTCGAGCCTGCACCGCCATTCAATATGATCACGGCTGATCATCCAACTCAGTATCCCGTACCTGCCTTCTCTCCATACCCCCTGATCCCTTTAGCCACAAGGGCCACATCTAACTCCCTCTTAAATATAGAAACACAGAAAATAGGTGCAGGAGTAGAGGCCATTTGGCCCTTCGAGCCAGCATGGCCATTCAATATGATCATGGCTGATCATCCAACTCAGTATCCCGTACCTGCCTTCTCTTCATACCCCCTGATGCCTTTAGCCACAAGGGCCACATCTAACTCCCTTTTAAATATAGCCAATGAACTGGCCTCAACTACTTTCTGTGGCCTAAGTCTCCAGGTCCTGACAGGATATTCCCTAGGACATTGAGGGAAGTTAGTGTAGAAATAGCCGGGGCTATGACAGAAATATTTCAAATGTCATTAGAAACGGGAATAGTCCCCGAGGATTGGCGTACTGCGCATGTTGTTCCATTGTTTAAAAAGGGTTCTAAGAGTAAACCTAGCAATTATAGACCTGTTAGTTTGACGTCAGTGGTGGGCAAATTAATGGAAAAGATACTTAGAGATAATATATATAAGTATCTGGATAAAGAGGGTCTAATTAGGAACAGTCAACATGGATTTATGCCTGGAAGGTCATGTTTGACTAATCTTCTTGAATTTTTTGAAGAGGTTACTAGGGAATTTGACGAGGGTAAAGCAGTGGATGTTGTCTATATGGACTTCAGTAAGGCCTTTGACAAGGTTCCTCATGGAAGGTTGGTTAAGAAGGTTCAACTGTTGGGTATAAATGCAGGAATAGCAAGATGGATTCAACAGTGGCTGAATGGGAGATGCCAGAGAGTAATGGTGGATGGCTGTTTGTCGGGTTGGAGGCAGGTGACTAGTGGGGTGCCTCAGGGATCTGTGTTGGGTCCTTTGTTGTTTGTCATGTACATCAATGATCTGGATGAAGGGGTGGTAAATTGGATTAGTAAGTATGCAGATGATACCAAGATAGGAGGCGTTGTGGATAATGAAGAAGATTTCCAAAGTCTACAGAGTGATTTAGGCCAGTTGGAAAAATGGGCTGAAAGATGGCAGATGGAGTTTAATGCTGATAAATGTGAGGTGCTACACCTTGGCTGGACAAATCAAAATAGGACGTACATGGTAAACGGTAGGGAATTGAAGAATACAGTTGAACAGAGGGATCTGGGAATAACCGTGCATAGTTCCTTGAAGGTGGAATCTCATATAGATAGGGTGGTAAAGAAAGCTTTTGGTATGCTAGCCTTTATAAATCAGAGCATTGAGTATAGAAGCTGGGATGTAATGTTAAAATTGTACAAGGCGTTGGTGAGACCAAATCTGGAGTATGGTGTACAATTTTGGTCGCCCAATTATAGGAAGGATGTCAACAAAATAGAGAGGGTACAGAGGAGATTTACTAGAATGTTGCCTGGGTTTCAACAGCTAAGTTACAGAGATAGGTTGAATAAGTTAGGTCTTTATTCTCTGGAGCGCAGAAGGTTAAGGGGGGACTTGATAGAGGTCTTTAAAATGATGAGAGGGATAGACAGAGTTAATGTGGACAAGCTTTTCCCTTTGAGAATAGGGAAGATTCAAACACGAGGACATGACTTTAGAATTAAGGGACAGAGGTTTAAGGGTAACATGAGGGGGAACTTCTTTGCTCAGAGAGTGGTAGCGGTGTGGAATGAGCTTCCAGTGGAAGTGGTGGCGGCAGGTTCGTTGGTATCATTTAAAAATAAATTGGATAGGCATATGTATGAGAAGGGTATGGAGGGTTATGGTATGAGTGCAGGCAGGTGGGACTAAGGGAAAAAAGTTGTTCGGCACGGACTTGAAGGGCCGAGATGGCCTGTTTCCGTGCTGTAATTGTTATATGGTTATATGGCAGAGAATTCCACAGATGCACCACTCTCTGTGTGAAAAATGTTTTCCTCATCTCGGTCCGAAAGGAATTCCCCCTTATCCTTAAACTGTGACCCCTTGTCCTGGACCTCCCCAACATCGGGAACAATCTAGCCTGTCCAACCCCTTAAGAATTTTGTACGGTTCTATAAGATCCCCCCTCAATCTCCTAAATTCTAGAGAGTATAAACCGAGTCTTTCTTCATATGGAAGTCCCGACATCCCAGGAATCAGTCTGGTGAACCTTCTCTGCACTCCCTCTATGGCAAGAATGTCTTTCCTCAGATTAGGAGACCAGAACTGTACGCAATACTCCAGGTGTGGTCTCACCAAGACCCCGTACAACTGCAGTAGAACCTCCCTGCTCCTATACTCCCCTTATCCTTAAACTGTGACCCCTTGTCCTGGACCTCCCCAACATCGGGAACAATCTTCCTGCATCTAGCCTGTCCAACCCCTTAAGAATGTTGTACGTTTCTATAAGATCCCCCTCAATCTTCTAAATTCTAGCGAGTACAAGCCGAGTCTGAAGAAGGATCTCGACCCAAAACGTCGCCTATCTCCTTCGCTCCTTAGATGCTGCTGCACCCGCTGAGTTTCTCCAGCTTTTTGTGTAACCCTCGATTCTCCAGCATCTGCAGTTCCTTCTTTAACACCGAGTCTATCCAGTCTTTCTTCATATGGAAGTCCTGACATCCCAGGAATCAGTCTGGTGAACCTTCTCTGTACCCCCTCTATGGCAAGTATACGAGGGTGGTGGGTGCCTGGAACGTGGGTGGTGTTTGGGAACAGATACCATGGTGATGTTTAAGGGGTTATTGGATGGCCAACTTGTTAAGGAACGATATCGATCAGATGCGGGCAGACGAGATAAGACTGGCATCTGTTAGGCACGAACATTGTGAGTCAGTTGTGTTCCTGAACTGATCTGTGTGTCTATACACGCACGAATAAGGAGTCTCTTGCCCAGAGTAGGGGAATCGAGGACACAGGTTCAAGGTGAAGGGGGAATAGATTTAATAGGAATCTGAGGGGCACCTTTTCCACACAGAGGGTGGTGGGTGTATGGAACGAGCTGCCGGAGGAGGTAGTTGAGGCTGGGACTATCCCAACGTTAGACAGGTACATGGATAGGACGGGTTTGAAGGGATATGGGACAAACGCGGGCAGGTGGGACTGGTGTAGATGGGACATGTTGGTCGGGGTGGGACTAGTGTAGATGGGGCATGTTGGGCTGAAGGGAGGGCCTGTTTCCACTCTGGGACTAGTGTAGATGGGGCATGTTGGCCAGTGTGGGCAAGTTGGGCTGAAGGGCCTGTTTCCACTCTATGACGAGTGTAGATGGGGCATGTTGGCCAGTGTGGGCAAGTTGGGCTGAAGGGCCTGTTTCCACTCTATGACTAGTGTAGATGGGGCATGTTGGGCGGTGTGGACAAGTTGGGCTGAAGGGCCTGTTTCCACTCTATGACTAGTGTAGATGGGGCATGTTGGCCAGTGTGGACAAGTTGGGCCGAAGGGCCTGTTTCCACACTGTTATCACTCTATCTGGAATCATTCTTGAGACATCGAGACGTAAAGTCACCTAATGACACAGTGTGGAAACAGGCCCTTCGGCCCAACTTGCCCACACCGCCCAACATGCCCCATCTACACTAGTCCCACCTGCCCGCGTTTGGTCCATATCCCTCCAAACCCGTACTAGTCCAACTTTCTTAAACGTTGGGATAGTCCCAGCCTCAACTACCTCCTCCGGCAGCTCGTTCCATACACCCACCACCCTCTGTTGTGGGAAAAGTTGTCCCTGGTTTAGTTTGCAGATACAGTCCCTACGGCCCACCGAATCCGCGCCGACCAGCGATCCCCGCACACTAACACTATCCTACACACACACACACTAGGGACAATTTGTACATTGACATCAAGCCAATTAACCTACAAACCTGCACGTCTTTGGAGTGTGGGAGGAAACCGGAGATCTCTGAGAAAACCCACGCAGGTCACGGAGAGAACATACAAACTCGACCTAGTATCTTTAGTTTAGTTTAGAGGTACAGCGTGGAAGGCAATAGACAACAGGTGCAGGAGTAGAGACCATTCGGCCCTTCCAGCCAGCACCGCCATTCAATGTGATCACGGCTGATCGTCCCCAATCAGTTCCCCGTTCCTGCCTTCTCCCCATATCCCCTGACTCCGCTATCTTAAGAGCCCTATCTAGCTCTCTCTTGAACGTGCATCCAGAGAACCGGCCTCCACCGCCCTCTGAGGCAGAGAATTCCACAGACTCACCACTCTCTGTGAGAAAAAGCGTTTCCTCGTCTCCGTTCTAAATGGCCGACCCCTTATTCTTAAACTGTGTGTGTGTGTGGCCCCTGGTTCTGGACTCCCCCAACATCGGGAACATGTTTCCTGCTTCTAGCCTGTCCAAACCCTTAACAGTCTGAAGAAGGGTCTCGACCCGAAACGTCGCCTATCTCCTTCGCTCCTTAGATGCTGCTGCACCCGCTGAGTTTCTCCAGCCTTTTGTGTACCCTTAACAATCTTATATGTTTCAATAAGATCCCCTCTCATCCTTCCAAAGTGTTTCCTCGTCTCCATTCTAAATGGCTTACTCCTTATTCGTAAAATAAGCACCAAGTCCATGCCGACCTGCGATCACACCGGTTCTCTCCTATCCAGGGGCAACTTACGGGAAGCCGCTTAAAACTGCACGTCTTTGGAGTGCGGGGGGAAACCGGAGCGCCCGGAGAAAACCCACGCGGTCCCGGGGAGAGAACGTGCAAACTCCGCACAGGGGGAGGCAGACAGCGCCCGGAGGTGAGGATGGAACCGGGGGGGGGGGTAGTTCTCGGGCGCTGTGAGGAACCCTCCCCCTCCCTCCGAGCAGATTGCCATTCCACCACCATCAACCATAACACATTCCAACACACACAATAATACCCGTATCGTTAGCACGCATCGTTAGATCAGATTCAGATTCAATGTTAATTGTCATTGTCAGTGTACAGTACAGAGACAACGAAATGCATTTAGCATCTCCCTGGAAGAGCGACACAGCAAATGATTTGAATAAATAATAATAAGTGTCCGGGGGGGGGGGGATTGGCAGTCACCGAGGTACGTTGTTGAGTAGCGTGACAGCCGCCGGAAAGAAGCTGTTCCTGGACCTGCTGGTTCGGCAACGGAGAGACCTGTAGCGCCTCCCGGATGGTAGGAGGGTAAACAGTCCATGGTTGGGGTGAGAGAGGTCCTTGGCGATGCCGAGCGCCCTCCCTCCGCAGACAACGCTTGCTTTGGACAGACTCAATGGAGGGGAGCGAGGAACCGGTGATGCGTTGGGCAATTTTCACCACCCTCTGCAATGCCTTCCGGTCGGAGACAGAGCAGTTGCCATACCAAACTGTGATGCAGTTGGTAAGGATGCTCTCGATGGTGCAGCGGTAGAAGTTCACCAGGATCTGAGGAGACAGATGGACCTTCTTCAGTCTCCTCAGGAAGAAAAGCCGCTGGTGAGCCTTCTTGATCAGAGTTGAGGTATTGTGGGTCCAAGAGAGGTCGTCGGAGAGGTTGACTCCCAGGAACCTGAAGCTAGAAACACGTTCCACCTCCGTACCGTTAATGTGGATGGGGGTGTGCGTGCCGCCCCTGGACTTCCTGAAGTCTACAATGAGCTCCTTGGTCTTCTTGGAGTTAAGGGCCAGGTTGTTGTCAGCGCACCATGCTGCTAAGTGCTGGACCTCCTCCCTGTAGGCCGACTCATCGTTGTTGCTGATGAGGCCAATCACCGTTGTATCATCTGCATACTTGATGATGGTGTTAGTACCATGTACAGGTGTGCAGTCATAGGTGAAGAGGGAGTAGAGGAGGGGGCTCAGCACACAGCCCTGTGGAACGCCGGTGTTCAGGGTGAGGGTTGAAGAGGTGTGCATGTCTAACCTAACAGACTGGGGTCTGTTGGTTAGAATGTCCAGTATCCAGTTGCAGAGGGAAGGAGCGATGCACAGATTACCGAGTTTGGTGATCAATTTTGATGGTATAATGGTGTTGAATGCTGAGCTGTAATCGATGAACAGCATTCTTACGTAAGTGTCTCTGTTGTCAAGGTGGGAGAGGGCGGAGTGAAGTGCCGTTGAGATGGCATCCTCCGTACTCCTATTCTTGCGGTAGGCAAACTGATAGGGATCCAGTGTGGGGGGTAGGCAGCTTTTGAGGTGTGCCAGGACCAGCCTCTCGAAGCACTTGGTGATGATGGGGGTAAGTGCAACTGGGCGGAAGTCGTTGAGGCTTGCCGCAGTGGAGTGTTTTGGCACTGGCACGATGGAGGTGGTTTTAAGGCACGTGGGGACAACTGCCTGGGCAAGTGACAGGTTGAAGATATCAGTCCAGACGTCTGCCAGCTGCGCCGCACAGACCCTGAGCACACGCCCGGGGATGCCGTCAGGGCCAGCCACTTTACGTGCATTAGTCCTACTAGTGGGACTAGTACCCATTAGTAACCCATTAGTTAGCAAACAAACAGGTTCAACAACTTCCTCTGGGAACCCCCCCCCCCCCTTCAAATTCCGCTGTGGCCACTGAACAGCGAGGAGAACATTCGGCCCGGCTGCCCCAGTCTAGCCCACCTCCCTTTCGTTTCGCACGGTGTTGGAACCCCGCCGACAGTTTAAAAATAAGGAGTCAGCCATTTACAACGGAGACGAGGAAACACTTTTGTCTCACAGGGAGTGGTGAGTCTGTGGAATTCTCTGCCTCGGAGGGCGGTTCTCTGGATGCTTTCAAGAGAGAGCTAGATAGGGCTCTTAAAGATAGAGGAGTCAGGGGATATGGGGAGAAGGCAGGAACGGGGAACTGATTGGGGATGATCAGCCATGATCACATTGAATGGCGGTGCTGGGTCGAAGGGCCGAATGGCCTCTACTCCTGCACCTATTGTCTGTTGACCGTCGATCGCCCAACTGCAGAAGGACCTCTTTGCTCCTAGACTCAACTCCTCTTGTTATGAAGGCCAACAGGCCAAAACTGCACACAATACTCCAGGTGTGGTCTCACCAGGGCCCTGTACAACTGCAGGAGGACCTCTTTGATTCCATATTCAACTCCTCTTGTTATGAAGGCCAACAGGCCAAAACTACACACAATACTCCAGGTGTGGTCTCACCAGGGCCCTGTACAATTGCAGAAGGACCTCTTTGCTCCTGTACTCAACTCCTCTTGTTATGAAGGCCAACAGGCCAAAACTGCACACAATACTCCAGGTGTGGTCTCACCAGGGCCCTGTACAACTGCAGGAGGACCTCTTTGCTTCCATATTCAACTCCTCTTGTTATGAAGGCCAACAGGCCAAAACTACACACAATACTCCAGGTGTGGTCTCACCAGGGCCCTGTACAATTGCAGAAGGACCTCTTTGCTCCCATACTCAACTCTTCTTGTTATGAAGGCCAACAGGCCATTCACTCCCTTCACTGCCTGCGGTACCTGCATGCTTACTTTCATAGACTGATGAACAAGGACCCTCAGATCCCGTTGTACTTCCCCTTTTCCCAACTTGACACCATTTAGATAGTAATCCTTATTTCCGACTGGCCAGTTAGCGGGCTGGTGGCGCAGCGGGTAGTGCTGCTGCCTCAGGAGGGCGGGAGACCCGGGATGGATCCCGACCTCCCTCTGTCTGTGCGAAGTTTGCACGTTGTCCCATTGACCGGGTGGGATATTACTGTCTGTGTCACAGAGTCATAAAGTGTGGAAACAGGCCCTTCAGCCCAACTTGCCCATGCTAACCCAACATGCCCCATCTACACCAGTCACAGTGATACAGTGTGGAAACAGGCCCTTTGGCCCAACTTGCCCAGACCGCTCAACATGCCCCATCTACACTAGTCACAGAGTGATACAGTGTGGAAACAGGCCCTTCGGCCCAACTTGCCCATGCTAACCCAACATGCCCCATCTACACCAGTCCCACCTGCCTGTGTTTGGTCCATATCCCTCCAAACCCGTCCTATCCATGTACCTGTCCAACTGTTGGGATAGTCCCAGCCACAACTACCTCCTCCGGCAGCTCGTTCCGTTCACCCACCACCCTCTGTGTGGAAAAGTTACCCCTCAGATTCCTATTACATCTTTTCCCCTTCACCTTGAACCCGTGTCCTCTGGTCCTCGATTCCCCTACTCTGGGCAAGAGACTCTGCCCGATCTATTCCTCTGGTGATTTTGTACACCTCTATAAGATCGCCCCTCAACCTCCTGCGCTCCAAGGGATAGAGTCCCAGCCAACTCAACCTCTCCCTGTAGCTCACACCCTCGAGTCCTGGCAACATCCTCGTGAATCTTCTCTGTGCTCTTTCCAGCTCGACGACATATTTCCTCTAACACGGTGCCCGCAGCAGAACACAATGTTCTGAATGCG
Organism: Raja brachyura; assembly: GCA_963514005.1. The sequence goes on from CAUPSL010000306.1 coordinate 18,957, forward strand.
GTCATACCAACGTCTTGTACAACTGCAACGTGACCTCCCAACTTCTCGACTCAATACTCTTGCCTGATAGAAACATAGAAACATATAAAATAGGTGCAGGAGTAGAGGCCATTCGGCCCGTCGAGCCTGCACCGCCATTCAATATGATCATGGCTGATCATCCAACTCAGTATCCCGTACCTGCCTTCTCTCCATACCCCCTGATCCCTTTAGCCACAAGGGCCACATCTAACTCCCTCTTAAATATAGCCAATGAACTGGCCTCAACTACCCTCTGTGGCAGAGAGTTCCAGAGACCCACCACTCTCTGTGTGACAAATGTCCTTCTCATCTCGGTCCTAAAGGATTTCCCCCTTATCCTTAAGCTGTGACCCCTTGTCCTGGACCTCCCCAACATCGGGAACAATCTTCCTGCATCTAGCCTTTCCAACCCCTTAAGAATTTTGTAAGTTTCTATAAGATCCCCTTTCAATCTCCTAAATTCTAGAGAGTATAAACCAAGTCTATGCAGTCTTTCTTCATAAGACAGTCCTGACATCCCAGGAATCAGTCTGGTGAACCTTCTCTGCACTCCCTCTATGGCAATAATGTCCTTCCTCAGATTTGGTGACCAGAACTGTATGCAATACTCCAGGTGTGGTCTCACCAAGACCCTGTACAACTGAAGTAGAACCTCCCTGCTCCTATACTCAAATCCTTTTGCTATGAATGCTAACATACCATTCGCTTTCTTCACTGCCTGCTGCACCTGCATGCCTACTTTCAATGACTGGTGTACCATGACACCCAGGTCTCACTGCATCTCCCCTTTTCCTAATCGGCCACCATTTAGATAATAGTCTGTTTTCCTGTTTTTGCCACCAAAGTGGATAACCTCACATTTATCCACATTATACTGCATCTGCCAAACATTTGCCCACTCACCCAGCCTATCCAAGTCACCTTGCAGTCTCCTAGCATCCTCCTCACAGCTAACACTGCCCCCCAGCTTAGTGTCATCCGCAAACTTGGAGATGTTGCATTCAATTCCCTCATCCAGATCATTAATATATATTGTAAATAGCTGGGGTCCCAGCACTGAGCCTTGCGGTACCCCACTAGTCACTGCCTACCATTGTGAAAACGACCCGTTCACTCCTACTCTTTGCTTCCTGTTTGCCAGCCAGTTCTCTATCCACATCAATACTGAACCCCCAATGCTGTGTGCTTTAAGTTTATATACTAATCTCTTATGTGGGACCTTGTCGAAAGCCTTCTGGAAGTCCAGATACACCACATCCACTGGTACTCCCCCATCCACGCTACATGCCAATCCTCAGGAACTATTCCAGAATCTAAAGAGTTTTGAAAGATTATCACTAATGCATCCACTATTTCCGGAGCTACTTCCTTAAGTACTCTGGGATGCAGCCTATCTGGCCCTGGGGATTTATCGGCCTTTAATCCATTCAATTTACCCAACACCACTTCCCGACTAACCTGGATTTCACTCAACTCCTCCTTTGACCTGCGGTCCCCTGCTATTTCCGGCAGATTACTTATGTCTTCCTTAGTGAAGACGGAACCAAAGTAGTTATTCAATTGGTCCGCCATATCCTTGTTCCCCATGATCAACTCACCTGCTTCTGACTGCAAGGGACCTACATTTGTTTCAACTAATCTCTATCTCTTCACATATCTATAAAAACTTTTGCAGTCAGTTTTTATGTTCCTTGCCAGTTTTCTTTCATAATCTATTTTTTCCTTTCCTAATCAAGCCCTTTGTCCTCCTCTGCTGGTCTCTGAATTTCTCCCAGTCCTCTGGTATGCTGCTTTTTCTGGATACTTTGTACGCATCATCCTTTGCTTTGATACTATCCCTGATTTCCCCTGTTATCCACGGATGCATTACCTTCTCTGATTTATTCTTTTGCCAAACTGCGATGAACAATTTTTGTAGTTCTCCCATGCAGTCTTTAAATGTCTTCCATTGCATATCCACCGTCAACCCTTTTAGAATTGATTGCCAGTCAATCTTGGCCAATTCACGTCTCATACCCTCAAAGTTACCTTTCCTTAAGTTCAGAACCATTGTTTCTGAATTAACAATGTCACTCTCCATCCTAATGAAGAACTCAATCATATTATGGTCACTCTTGCCCAAGGGGCCACGCACAACAAGACTGCTAACTAACCCTTCCTCATTACTGAAAACCCAGTCTAGAATTGCCTGCTCTCTCGTTGGTTCCTCTACATGTTGATTTAGATAACTATCCCGCATACTTTCCAAAAAATCCTCTTCCTCAGCGCCCCTGCCAATTTGATTCACCCAATCTATATGTAGATTGAAGTCACCCATTATAACTGTTTTGCCTTTGTCGCACGCATTTCTAATTTCCTGTTTGATACCATCCCCAACTTCACTACTACTGTTAGGTGGCCTGTACACAACTCCCACTAGCGTTTTCTGCCCCTTAGTGTTTCGCAGCTCTACCCATACCGATTCCACATGCTCTAAGCTAATGTCCTTCCTTTCTATTGCGTTAATCTCCTCTCTAACCAGCAACGCTACCCCACCTCCTTTTCCTTTTCGTTTATCCCTCCTGAATATTGAATATCCCTGGATGTTCAGCTCCCAGCCTTGGTCACCCTGGAGCCATGTCTCCGTGATCCCAACTATATCATAATCATTAATAGCTATCTGCACGTTCAACTCATCCACCTTATTACGAATACTCCTTGCATTGAGACACAAAGCCTTCAGGCTTGTTTTTACAACGTTCTTACCCCTTATACAATTATGAACTATTTCAATGATGAAGGCCAACAGCCTGTTTAACCACCTTATCTACCTGCGAATCGACCTTCAAGGAACCGTGAACCTGTACCCCGAGATCCCTCTCTGGTGGAACGCGGAGAGAATGGCATGGGAAAGCTGAGGGCAGGAGGGGTGGGCCAAACGGCCTCCCAGCTGTGCCAGACTCCGGCAGTTCTGAGGCGCTCCCTAATTCAAGCCTCAGGGCAGAAAAATCAAAGATGATATAACCTGATAGAAACATAGAAAATAGGTGCAGGAGGAGGCCATTCGGCCCATCGAACCAGCACCGCCATTCATTGCAATAATGGCTGATCGTCCCCAATCAATAACCTGTGCCTGCCTTCTCCGCATATCCCTTGACTCCACCAGCCCCTAGAGCTCTATCCAACTCTCTCGTAAACCCATCCAGTGACTTGGCCTCCACTGCCCTCTGTGGCAGGGAATTCCACAAATTCACAACTCTCTGGGTGAAAAAGTTTTTTCTCACCTCAGTCTTAAATGACCTCCCCTTTATTCTAAAACTGTGCGTGGCCCCTGGTTCTGGACTCGCCCAATATTGGGAACATTTTTCCTGCATCTAGCTTGTCCAGTCCTTTTATAATTTTATATGTTTCTATAAGATCCCACCCCTCATCCTTCTAAACACCAGTGAATACAAGCCTAGTCTTTTCAATCTTTCCTCATATGACAGCCCCGCCATCCCAGGGATTAACCTGGTGAACCTACGCTGCACTGCCTCAATCACAACGATGTCCTTCCTCAAATTAGGAGACCAAAACTGCACACAATACTCCAGGTGTGGTCTCAACAGAGCCCTGTACAACTGCAGAAGGACCTCTTTGCTCCTATACTCAATTCCTCGTGTTATGAAGGCCAACAGACCAAAACTGCACACAATACTCCAGGTGTGGTCTCACCAGGGCCCTGTACAACTGCAGAAGGACCTCTTTGCTCCTATACTCAACTCCCCTCGTTATGAAGGCCAACATGCCATTGGCTTTCTTCACTGCCTGCTGTACCTGCATGCTTACTTTCATAGACTGATGAACAAGGACCCCCAGATCCCGTTGTACTTCCCCTTTTCCCAACTTGACACCATTTAGATAGTAATCTGCCTTCCTGTTTTTGCCACCAAAGTGGATAACCTCCCTCTGTTTGTGTGGAGTTTGCACGCTTACCCATTGACCGGGTGGGATATTCCTGTCTGTGATACAGTGTGGAAACAGGCCCTTCGGCCCAACTTGCCCACACCTCCCTACATGCCCCATCTGCACCAGTCCCACCTGCCTGCGTTTGGCCCATATCTCTCCAAACCTGTCCTTATCTATGTACCTGTCCAACTGTTTCTTAAACGTTGGGATAGTCCCAGCCTCAACTACCTCCTCCAGCAGCTCGTTCCGTTCACCCACCACACTCTGTGTGGAAAAGTTACCCCTCAGATTCCTATTACATCTTTTCCCCTTCACCTTGAACCCGTGTCCTCTGGTCCTCGATTCCCCTACTCTGGGCAAGAGACTCTGCCCGATCTATTCCTCTGGTGATTTTGTACACCTCTATAAGATCGCCCCTCAACCTCCTGCGCTCCAAGGGATAGAGTCCGAGCCAACTCAACCTCTCCCTGTAGCTCACACCCTCGAGTCCTGGCAACATCCTCGTGAATCTTCTCTGTGCTCTTTCCAGCTCGACGACATATTTCCTCTAACACGGTGCCCGCAGCAGAACACAATGTTCTGAATGCGGTCATACCAACGTCTTGTACAACTGCAACGTGACCTCCCAACTTCTCGACTCAATACTCTTGCCTGATAGAAACATAGAAACATATAAAATAGGTGCAGGAGTAGAGGCCATTCGGCCCTTCCGGCCAGCACCGCCATTCATTGCGATCATGGCTGAGCGTCCCCAATCAATAACCCGTGCCTGCCTTCTCCCCATATCCCTTGACTCCACCAGCCCCTAGAGCTCTATCTAACTCTCTTAAATCCATCCAGTGACTTGGCCTCCACTGCCCTCTGTGGACGGGAATTCCACAAATTCACAACTCTCTGGGTGAAACAAGTTTTTTCTCACCTCAGTCTTAAATGACCTCCCCTTTATACTAAGACTGTGCGTGGCCCCTGGTTCTGGACTCGCCCAACATTGGGAACATTTCTCCTGCATCTAGCTTGTCCAGTCCTTTTATAATTTTATATGTTTCTATAAGATCCCCCCCCTCATCCTTCTAAACTCCAGTGAATACAAGCCTAGTCTTTTCAATCTTTCCTCACATGACAGTCCCGCCATCCCAGGGATCAATCTGGTGAACCTACGCTGCACTGCCTCAATCACAAGGATGTCCTTCCTCAAATTAGGAGACCAAAACTGTACACAATACTCCAGGTGTGGTCTCACCAGAGCCCTGTACAACTGCAGAAGGACCTCTTTGCTCCTATACTCAACTCCTCTTGTTATGAAGGCCAACAGGCCAAAACTGCACACAATACTCCAGGTGTGGTCTCACCAGGACCCTGTACAACTGAAGAAGGACCTCTTTGCCCCTATACTCAACTCCTCTTGTTATGAAGGCCAACAGGCCAAAACTGCACCCAATACTCCAGGTGTGGTCTCACCAGGGCCCAGTACAACTGCAGAAGGACCTCTTTGCCCCTATACTCAACTCCTCTTGTTATGAAGGCCAACAGGCCAAAACTGCACCCAATACTCCAGGTGTGGTCTCACCAGGGCCCTGTACAACTGCAGAAGGACCTCTTTGCTCCTATACTCAACTCCTCTTGTTATGAAGGCCAACAGGCCAAAACTGCACACAATACTCCAGGTGTGGTCTCACCAGGGCCCTGTACAACTGCAGAAGGACCTCTTTGCTCCTATACTCAACTACTCTTGTTATGAAGGCCAACAGGCCAAAACTGAATACAATACTCCAGGTGTGGTCTCACCAGGGCCCTGTACAACTGCAGAAGGACCTCTTTACTCCTGTACTCAACTCCTCTTGTTATGAAGGCCAACATTCCATGAGCTTTCTTCACTGCCTGCTGTACCTGCACGCCAACTTTCAGTGACCGGTGTACAAGGACACCCAGGTCTCGCTGCGCCTCCCCCTAACCTAACCTAACCTCATTGAGATAATAATCTGCCCCCTTGTTTTTGCCGCCTCACATTTATCTATGTTATAGTTTTGGTCTCCTAATTTGAGGAAGGACATCCTTGTGATTTGCGCAGAGCAGCTAGACTGGTTCAGCTGGGCCGAATGTACTCGTCGCCATTCAGCGGCCAAGGGGAATTTGATTGGGGGGGGGGGTTCTCAGAGGAAGTTGATGAGCCTGTTTGTTTGCTAACCGGAGGGTTCGGATAACACCTTGTAAACGATACGGGTCTATTGTGCCGCTTGGAATGTGCTGTGGGCGGGAGAGGTGGAACGGCAAGCTGCTCGGAGGGAGGGGGGGGGGGGAGAGACAGAGTGGGGGGGCTTTCTTCACCACAGGCAGAGGCCGGGACCACCGGGAAAATTCCCCCCCTCCCCCCCGGCTGTGGTGGGACGAGGGAACAATAGACAATAGACAACAGGTGCAGGAGTAGAGGCCATTCGGCCCTTCCGGCCAGCACCGCCATTCAATGTGATCACGGCTGATCATCCCCAATCAGTACCCCGTTCCTGCCCTCTCCCCATATCCCCTGACTCCGCTATCTTGAAGAGCCCTATCTAGATCTCTCTTGAAAGCATCCAGAGAACCGGCCTCCACCGCCCTCTGAGGCAGAGAATTCCACACACTCACCACTCTCTGTGAGAAAAAGTGTTTCCTCATCTCAGGACCAAATGGCCACAGATTCACGACTCTCTGGGTGGAAAAGTTTCTCCTCATCTCAGTCCCAAATGGCCACAAATTCACACGACTCTCTGGGACTGAGATGAGGAGAAACCTTTCCACCCAAATGGCCACAGATTCACAACTCTCTGGGTGGAAATGTTTCTCCTCATCTCAGTCCCAAATGGCCACAGTTTCACAACTCTCTGGGTGGAAAAGTTTCTCCTCATCTCAGTCCTAAATGGTCACAGACTCACCACTCTCTGTGAGAAAAAGTGTTTCCTCGTCTCCGTTCTAAATGGCCGACCCCTTATTCTTAAATTGTGTGTGTGGCCCCTGGTTCTGGACTGCCCCAACATCAGCAACATGTTTCCTGCTATTTTTTAAGAGCCCTATCTAACTCTCTCTTGAAAACATCTACTGCCCTCCATAAATTCCATAAATTCACAACTCTCTGGGTGAAAAAGTTTTTTCTCACCTCAGTCTTAAATGACCTCTCCTTTATACTAAGACTGTGCGTGGCCCCTGGTTCTGGACTCGCCCAACATTGGGAACATTTTTCCTGCATCTATCTTGTCCAGTCCTTTTATAATTTTATATGTTTCTATAAGATCCCCCCCCTCATCCTTCTAAACTCCAGTGAATACAAGCCTAGTCTTTTCAATCTTTCCTCACATGACAGTCCCGCCATCCCAGGGATCAATCTGGTGAACCTACGCTGCACTGCCTCAATCACAAGGATGTCCTTCCTCAAATTAGGAGACCAAAACTGTACACAATACTCCAGGTGTGGTCTCACCAGAGCCCTGTACAACTGCAGAAGGACCTCTTTGCTCCTATACTCAACTCCTCTTGTTATGAAGGCCAACAGGCCAAAACTGCACCCAATACTCCAGGTGTGGTCTCACCAGGGCCCTGTACAACTGCAGAAGGACCTCTTTGCTCCTATACTCAACTCCTCTTGTTATGAAGGCCAACAGGCCAAAACTGCACACAATACTCCAGGTGTGGTCTCACCAGGACCCTGTACAACTGAAGAAGGACCTCTTTGCCCCTATACTCAACTCCTCTTGTTATGAAGGCCAACATTCCATGAGCTTTCTTCACTGCCTGCTGTACCTGCACGCCAACTTTCAGTGACCGGTGTACAAGGACACCCAGGTCTCGCTGCGCCTCCCCCTAACCTAACCTAACCTCATTGAGATAATAATCTGCCCCCTTGTTTTTGCCGCCTCACATTTATCTATGTTATAGTTTTGGTCTCCTAATTTGAGGAAGGACATCCTTGTGATTTGCGCAGAGCAGCTAGACTGGTTAGCCGATGTACTCGTCGCCATTCAGCGGCCAAGGGGAATTTGATTGGGGGGGGGTTCTCAGAGGAAGTTGATGAGCCTGTTTGTTTGCTAACTGGAGGGTTCGGATAACAACTTGTAAACGATACGGGTCTATTGTGCCGCTTGGTATGTGCTGTGGACGGGAGAGGTGGAACGGCAAGCTGCTCGGAGGGAGGGGGAGGAGGGAGAGATGGAGTGGGGGGGGCTTTCTTCACCACAGGCAGAGGCCGGGACCACCGGAACAATTCCACCCCCCCCCCCCCCGGCTGTGGTGGGACGAGGGAACAATAGACAGTAGACAACAGGTGCAGGAGTAGAGGCCATTCGGCCCTTCCAGCCAGCACCGCCATTCAATGTGATCACGGCTGATCATCCCCAATCAGTACCCCGTTCCTGCCTTCTCCCCATATCCCCTGACTCCGCTATCTTTAAGAGCCCTATCTAGCTCTCTCTTGAAAGCATCCAGAGAACCGGCCTCCACCGCCCTCTGAGGCAGAGAATTCCACAGACTCACCACTCTCTGTGAGAAAAAGTGTTTCCTCATCTCAGGACCAAATGGCCACAGATTCACGACTCTCTGGGTGGAAAAGTTTCTCCTCATCTCAGTCCCAAATGGCCACAGATTCACACGACTCTCTGGGTGGAAAGGTTTCTCATCTCAGTCCCAAATGGCCACAGATTCACAACTCTTTGGGTGGAAAAGTTTCTCCACATCTCAGTCCTAAATGGTCACAAATCTCACAACTCTCTGTGAGAAAAAGTGTTTCCTCGTCTCTGTTCTAAATGGCCGACCCCTTATTCTTAAACTGTGTGTGTGGCCCCTGGTTCTGGACTCCCCCAACATCGGGAACATGTTTCCTGCTATTTTTTAAGAGCCCTATCACATTGAATGGTGGTGCTGGCTGGAAGGGCCGAATGGCCTCTACTCCTGCACCTATTGTCTATTGTCCAGAGTGAAGCTCCCTCCACACCATCGCGTCAAACATAAACACACACTCACATAGAAACATAGACAATAGGTGCAGGAGTAGAGGCCATTCAGCCCTTCGAGCCTGCACTGCCATTCAATATGATCATGGCTGATCATCCAACTCAGTATCCTGTACCTGCCTTCTCTCCATACCCCCTGATCCCTTTAGCCACAAGGGTCACATCTAACTCCCTCTTAAATATAGCCAATGAACTGGCCTCAACTACCCTCTGTGGCAGAGAATTCCACAGATTCACCACTCTCTGTGTGAAAAATGTTTTTGCTCATCTCGGTCCTAAAAGACTTCCCCCTTATCCTTAAACTGTGACCCCTTGTCCTGGACTTCCCCAACATCAGGAACAACTTCCTGCATCTAGCCTGTCCAACCCCTTAAGAATTTTGTAAGTTTATATAAGATCCCCCCTCAATCTTCTAAATTCTAGTGAGTACACATGCACACAAACACGCTCACGCAAACACACACACTCACACACACAAAAATACGCACACGCACACACAAACACACACAAATATGCACACGCACACACAAACACACATATACGCACATGCACACACATATACACACACGCACACACGCACACACACACACACACACACAAACGCACACACATATATACACACACACACATATACGCACACACACATAAATATATACACACGCACGCACACACACACACACACACACATATATACACACACACATATATCAACACACACACACGCACGCACACAGCCGTGCACACGCACACACACGCGCACACGCACACATATATACACACACACACACACACACACACACAGACACACACACAGACACACACGCACACCCACGCACACACACGCACACACACCCCGCTCACCAGAATCAGCTTGACCCCTGTGTCGACAACGATGCAGAATCCACCTCCCAGACTCATCGGCCATTCCGTAGAGGAGGAATGATGGAGATCGCCTCTCTGACCGAGACGCACCTCTCCCTCCCCCCTGGGGGATATCCGCAAGGCCTTGCTTCAAGGCCAGCCAGTGGGGAGTGTGGACTAATTGCATTCTCTGTTGGACAATGCCCAATATTCGCCCCTCGATGGGCCCTCACCCTTTCCAGCCCAGCTGGCCACACAGCGTTGAAGCAAGCACACTCCCGACTTTCCTCTTGTTCCTCTTAGCCTTTACGCCACGGGAAAGTAGCAGTGACCCGACGCGGACCGAGCACGACCGATCTCCCAGTCGCCGTTTCCAGTTTCATCGCTTGTTTATTGAAAGAGTTGTACAAACAAAGACATGAGCAACAGACAATAGGTGCAGGAGTGGAGGCCATTCGGCCCTTCCTTTGAGCCAGCACCGCCATTCAATGTGATCACGGCTGATCATCCCCAATCAGTACCCCCGTTCCTGCCTTCTCCCCATATCAATAGACAATAGGTGCAGGAGTAGAGGCCATTCGGCCCTTCCTTCGAGCCAGCACCGCCATTCACTGTGATCACGTCTGATCATCCCCAATCAGTTCCCCCGTTCCTGCCTTCTCCCCATATCAATAGACAATAGGTGCAGGGGTAGAGGCCATTCGGCCCTTCCTTCGAGCCAGCACCGCCATTCACTGTGATCACGGCTGATCATCCCCAATCAGTACCCCCGTTCCTGCCTTCTCCCCATATCCCCTGACTCCGCTATCTTTAAGAGCCCTATCTAGCTCTCTCTTGAAAGCATCCAGAGAACCGGCCTCCACCGCCCTCTGAGGCAGAGAATTCCACAGACTCATAAATCCACTAGCTCTCTCTTTTAAGGATAAGGGGGAAGTCTTTTAGGACCGAGATGGGAAAAACATTTTTCACACAGAGCGTGGCGAATCTGTGGAATTCTCTGCCACATAAGGTAGTTGAGGCCAGTTCATTGGCTATATTTAAGAGGGAGTTGGATGTGGCCCTTGTGGCTAAAGGGATCAGGGGGTATGGAGAGAAGGCAGGTACAGGATACTGAGTTGGATGATCAGCCATGATCATATTGAATGGCGGTGCAGGCTGGAAGGGCCGAATGGCCTCTACTCCTGCACCTATTGTCTTCGTTTCTATGTTGAAAGCATCCAGAGAACCGGCCTCCACCGCAACTCTGAGGCAGAGAATTCCACAGACTCAGAATAGGGAAATAGAAATAGAATCACTTTTATTGTCATTCAAACAGACAAGGTTTGAACTAAGGTTTCACAAAAAGCTGGAGAAACTCAGCGGGTGCAGCAGCATCTAAGGAGCGAAGGAGATAGGCGACGTTTCGGGTCGAGACCCTTCTTCCCTCCTCCGCCTAGCGGAGTTGGTCCTTATAAAATTACTCCGCAACAACCCAGACTGGGTTATTAAACCCGCCGACAAGGGAGGTGCCGTGGTAGTCTGGCGCGTCGATCTCTACAAAGCGGAGGCCACGCGCCAACTCTCGGACACCTCCTCCTACTTACCCCTGGACCATGACCCCACTGACGAGCACCAGGCCACCATCTCGAGCACCATAACCGACTTCATCAACTCCGGCTCCCTACCCCCCCGTGCCTCCAACCTCATCGTTTCTCAGCCCCGCACGGCCCGATTTTACCTTCTCCCCAAAATCCATAAACCCGACTGCCCCGGCAGACCCATTGTCTCTGCCTGTTCGTGCCCCACCGAATACATCTCCACATACCTTGACTCCATCCTATCCCCCTTTGTTAAATCCCTCCCCACCTATGTTCAAGACACCTCAGACACTCTCCGTCGGCTCCACGCATTCCATTCCCCAGGCCCCCATCCTCTCATCTTCACCATGGACGTCCAGTCAGTCTACACCTCCATCCCCCACCAGGATGGTCTCAAAGCCCTCCAGTTCTTCCTCGACCAGAGGAGCAACCCATACCCGTCCACTGACACCCTCCTCCGCCTAGCGGAGTTGGTCCTTATAAAAAGGAAGAAGGGTCTCGACCTGAAACGTCGCCTATCTCCTTCGCTCCTTAGATGCTGCTGCACCCGCTGAGTTTCTCCAGCTTTTTGTGTAACCCTCGATTCTCCAGCATCTGCAGTTCCTTCTTTAACACAAAGGTTTGAACTAAATTTCATTACTGCAGTCACAACAAAAAAAACCAAGACACACACTTAACACAATTTACAAAAACATGAGGCAAAAGTCTTATCTCTTCCCTTTGTGCTTCTCCTGTGGTCGAGCAGTCCATCGGCAGCGTCGAGGCGAACTGGGGCTCCCAGTCGTTGCAACTCTCTGTGAGAAAGAAAGTGAGTTTTTCTAGGTGGATTGCCCCAAGAGTGTAGAGAGTGCATGGGGAAAGTGAGATAACATCGTAGCAACGTTATAAAATTTTGAGATTAAAAAAATCAAGTCTGCAAGTTATCCCATCAGATAAAGCATAAAAAGAAGTTTAATTTGACACCTAATTCACTTTCATATCTTCAGTATTAAAAAAGTTAGGGCCATTTTCATACTCGGAAATTAGCAACTTGCTTCCCATTGCTTTTCTATTGACTTAACACAAAAGTTGTGATCAAGGACAGTCAAAAGCCCATAACTTCCCTAAAAATTAAGAGAACTGAAAGAAATTTTCAGATATTATAGATTGAAGTATTCTGAAACAAATATGAAACAAACTTACTTGGATGACCTGAAATTAAAGCATATAATTAGTTAGTTACCCAATTACAAAATTCAATTACTAGATCTAAACTAGATTTATCCATTTCTTAAGAAAAAATTGAAAAAAAAATTAAAAACCTAAGTGTCCAATTAACAGTCAGACAATAATTCACAACATAACATGATTTTTAAATCTAATTGTCATTAATTTATAGGCCAAATTGAAGGAATTCAGTGTCTAATGCCCGTAAATTAATGGGCATTTTAAACAGCTTGCGAGTGGGATTTTCTGGAACGCGATGGATTGGAACGTTGCGGTTGCGGTGAATTTAAACCCAATATCGGCAGGAAAAATTCTGCCAGTTCGTATGGGGACTAAATCACCGTTTCACAACATGAAATATTGATTAAAGTCCCCTAAAAAAGCAAGTTAATATGTAAAAATAAACAACTTTCATTTACCTGTCCCCTACGTAAAATCTGTCCCATTGTCGGCATTCACGGCATTAGGAGCTAATTTTTCTTTTACTGCCGTGATGAAGTAGTCGGGCTATTTATTAAAAAAAACGGACTTACCGGCAGTCGGAACGCATCTCCAGAAATAACTCGGACTCCGACAACAGAAAGCTCCGGATTGCATGGAGAAACACGCTGGTCGGCACGGGCCCGGCGGGCCGAAGGGCCTGTTGCCACGTTGCATCGCTGAACTGAACAATAGAAACAGTGAGGGTACACAAAAGGCTGGAGAAACTCAGCCGGTGCAGCAGCATCTAAGGAGATAGGCGACGTTTCAGGTCGAGACCCTTCAACAGTGAACTGGATGGTTAAAATGGCACAAAGTGGTGGAGTTACTCAGATAGAATGAGGCCCAGCGCAAATTGGAGGAACAGCACCTCATATTTCACTTGGGCAGCTTACACCCCAACGGTACGAACATTGGCTTCTCCAACTTCAAGTAGCCCTTGCTTTCTCTCTCTCTCCATCCCCCCCTCCCAGTTCTCTCACCAGTCGGACTGCCTCCGACTACATTCTCTATCTCTGTCCCCTGACATCAGTCTGAAGAAGGGCCTCGACCCGAAACGTCGCCCATTCCTTCTCTCCACAGATGCTGCCTGTCCCGCTGAGTTACTCCAGCACTCTGTGAAACGTCGCCCATTCCTTCTCTCCACAGATGCTGCCTGTCCCGCTGAGTTACTCCAGCACTCTGTGAAACGTGACCTCAAAACTTCTAGACTTAATACTCTTGCCTGATGAAGGCCAAAAGCCTTTCTGACCACCTTATCTACCTGCGACTCGACCTTCAAGGGACTATGTGCCTGTACTTCTAGATCCCTCTGCTCTACAACACTACCCAGAGGCCGACCATTCACCGTGTAGGTCCTGCCCTTGTTAGATGTCACAAAAATACAACACCTCACATTTCTCTGTGTTAAATTCTGTCCCTATTGTTTCTGGAAAGAACTGCAGAGCTGGAGTAACTCAGCGGGTCAGGCAGCATCTGTGGAGAACATGGATAGGTGACGTTTCACAGAGTGCTGGAGTAACTCAGCGGGTCAGGCAGCACCTGTGGAGAGAAGGAATGGGCGACGTTTCACAGAGTGCTGGAGTAACTCAGCGGGACAGGCAGCATCTGTGGAGAGAAGGAATGGGCGACGTTTCACAGACCGCATGCAGAATATTGTGTTCAGTTCTGGGCACCGTGTTGCAGGAGAGATGCCGTCAGGCTGGAAGGGGCGCAGAGAAGGTTTACGAGGATGTTGCCAGGACCTGTCTGAGCTGCAGGTAGAGGTGGGGCAGTCTGGGACTCTATTCCTTGGAGTGTTGGAGGATGAGAGGTGATCTTATAGAGGTTATGAGGAATAGATCAGGCAGAGTCTCTTGCCCAGAGTAGGGGAATCGAGGACCAGGGGACACGGTTTTAAGGTGAGGGGGGGAAAGATTTAATAGGATTCTGAGGGGTAACTTTTCCCACACAGAGGGTGGTGGATGTATGGAATGAGCTGCCGGAGGCGGTAGTTGAAGCTGGGACGTTTAAGAAACAGCTAGACAGGATAGGACAGGTTTGGAGGGATACGGGCCAAACGCGGGCAGGTGGGACTAGTGGAGCTGGGACATGTTGGCCGGCGTGGGCATGTTGGGCCGAAGGGCCTGTTTCCACGCTGCATCACTCTGTGACTAAGGGAGGAGTGCACCTTGGACTTCCCGCTGGTGTTTAATGAGATTTCAGTAGTGAAATCTCCCAGCTGGTGTGTGGAGATAGGCGGCAAACTTCTGGATAAGTGAAACCGGCCCAGTGCCAGACAATGCGAGGCCGAGACAAGCCGGCTTTATATTATATTATACTTTGGAGTCACGTGAGTGGAGTGGCTTCATGAAGACCCCGCCAGGCACGCATGCGCGACATATCATCGACCGCATGCGAGCGACAGGCAGGTATAACCTCACAAGTAGGAGGGAGGTTACATACATTCTGGGATGCATGGTTTCTGTCACTATCCCAGGGAACAAAGCAATAGACATTATAGAGGCATGTAACAGCCTTCCTAGCGCCAGCAAACCGACTATTAGACACGCTGCTAAGGTAATTGGTACACTTAGAGACGCTACACTTGTCCCTTCACCTCCCCCCTCCACTCCTTTCAGGGACCCAAGCAGTCCTTCCAAGTCCGACAGAGGTTCACCAGCACCTCCTCCAACCTCATCTACTGCATCCGTTGCTCCAGATGCCGGCTGATCTACATCGGTGAGACCAAGCGGAGGCTGGGCGATCGTTTCGCCGAACACATCCGCTCGGTCCGCAATAACCAACCCGACCTCCCGGTGGCTCAGCACTTCAACTCCCCCTCCCGTTCCGTATCCGTATCCGACCTCTCGGTCCTGGGCCTCCTCCACGGCCAGAGTGAGCAACACCGCAAGTTGGAGGAACAGCACCTCATATTCCGCTTGGGGAGTCTGCATCCTCTGGGCTTAAACATTGAATTTTCTCAATTCTGTTAACCCTGGCTGCCTCCTCCCCTTCCCACCTCTCCCTCAGCCCTCGGGCCCTGGCATTCCCTCTCTCTCTCTATCTCTCCCCCACCCGAGTCTCATTTCCACACTACAAACAGCTTACAACGGCCTGTTTCCTTTATCATCGATACTTTTTTGCATATCTTTCATTCATTGTTCTTTATCTCTCCACATCACCGTCTATATCTCTCGTTTCCCTGATCCCTGACCAGTCTGAAGAAGGGTCTCGACCCGAAACGTCGCCTATCTCCATCGCTCCTTAGATGCTGCTGCACCCGCTGAGTTTCTCCAGCCTTGTGTGTACCCAAGATTAAATGAGAACTTACCAGTTTGAAGTTTGATCTGTATTTTATGAGGAGTTGCGGTGAGGGATTTCGTGCCGTCCGCTCCCAACCCTCTATCATAAGGGATTTCGTGCCCTCCGCTCCCAACCCTCTATCATAAGGGATTTCGTGCCCTCCGCTCCCAACCCTCTATCATAAGGGATTTCGTGCCCTCCGCTCCCAACCC
>CAUPSL010000306.1:37500-127475 GCA_963514005.1 Raja brachyura
TGCCAAGAAGAGGCGGTTGGACACCCTGCCCGCACGGGACTCGCACGGTTTCGCTGCGGCGGCCGAAAGCGATCCATTCCGGCACCGAGATCACTTCTCTGAGGTGCGGGCCGATGATAGGAGCCCCGGCATGTTTTCTGAGCCGGAGGACTCCGACCATCCGAGTGTTCAGGATGGGGGGCGTATTGACCGCATCGAGCGGCTGCTGGAGCTGGTACTCCATAATCAACAGCAGTACGCACCCACGGATATCGTCCGGCACAGGGCCGCCTCGCCGGTTTCTCTCATCAGCGAGCCACAAGGGGAAGAAGGGTTTGACCCCACCCCAACACCGTCGGAGCCACCGACAGCTGAGTTACTGGACGTGGCAGCCAAATTTGCTGCACCAATTACAACTGGACTTCCGCTCCAGCCAAAGCTGGCAGCAACAGTGGACTTTCTCACAAATCATCGGTTGCAGGAGGAAGTACTCTCACAGGCCACTCAGCGCCACAAGGCCCCGTCCAACTGTAATGCCCTCAACGTGCCACTGGTCAATACGCCCATATGGGGCAACATCGGCGTGGCTGTCCGCCATCAGGAGGTTAAACTCCAGCGGATCCTCAAACTCCTCACGGCCGGTATTACCGCCTTTGCGCGGTCGGTCGATGGAACGGACCTGTCATTGGATCAGGAGGATGCGTTAGCACTATTATGTGCCACCCAACATGAAATCAACGATTTCCGGAAGAACAGCATCCGTCCGTCTATCAACCCAAAATTTGCAGGGTTGTGTAAGCCACCGCCGCCCCCACCGCCCCGACAACTCTTCGGGGAAGACCTTCCGAAGAGGGTCAAGGAGCTGGACGAGGTAGCCAAAACGGTGGGACTTATGCGATCTCAGATCGCCCCCAGACCGATGGTGCCAAAAGCTCCCCCTGCTCGACCGCGAGGTCCGGTCGCATCAGCATCAAGACCATATGCTACTACTCAGCACTACTACCAACAGGGCCAGCAGCAGCGGTCTTTTTTAGGGTCAGGCACACAGCGACCCCAGTGGAAGATGAAGCCATCTTATCGTCAGCCCAACCCAGCACCTCCTCGGCCACCCAAGCATGTCAGGGACCGCCGGTGACCATGGAGGTAAGGCGGTCTGGGTTTCTTTCCCCTGCCCCTTTAATTTCACATGTGGGAGGGCGACTCCGGTTCTTTGCTAAAGCTTGGGTATCAGTTACTTCGGATAAATTTGTGTTACAAAATGTTCGGGGTCATTCTATTGAATTTATTGACGGCAAAATTCCTCCATCCCAGCATATGCCTAAACGGAAGTTTACGCTGTCTGCTATTGAGCAGGCAGCAGGCACGGCTGAAATTTTTCGTTTGGAACAAAAAGGCGTGATAGAGAAAACTATTCACGAGCCCATTGAATTCGTCTCCAATATATTTACTAGACCAAAAAAGGATGGAGGTTGTCGGGTGATTATTGACTTGACCCAGTTGAATACCTTTGTAACATATACACATTTCAAAATGGACACTTTTGAGACAGCCAAATCACTGATTTCGCATGGTTGCTTTATGGCATGTATTGATTTAAAAGATGCATACTATTCAGTGTCCATCCGGAAACATCACCGGAAATTTTTGAAATTTGTCTGGATGGATCAGCTCTGGCAATATCGAGCCTTACCAAATGGGCTTACTACTGCCCCTAGGCTCTTTACTAAATTACTTAAACCTATTATGGCCAAATTACGCATAGAACATCATATTGTCATGGCTTATTTGGATGATATTCTGATTATTGGCAATACTCTGGAAGCAGCTGAAAGCGCTGTTTTAGCAACTGTTACTATATTTCAGCAACTAGGGTTTATAGTTCATCCAGAAAAATCGAAGTTTCACCCATCCCAGGTTATGGATTATTTGGGTTTCACGGTGGACTCTATTCAAATGAGGGCCACCATTCCATTTCACAAGGTGGAGGATGTCTCCCTTGCATGTCAGGATCTCGCATCCGCCAGTATACCATCTATTCGGCATACAGCTAAGATAATTGGGAAAATCATAGCTTTATTTCCGGCAGCCCGGTTTGGGCCTTTACATTATCAAAACCTGCAAAGGGCCAAAATTATTGCGTTAAAAAAGAACGCTGGTCATTTTGACAGACCTATGGAGCTGCCTTCTGATGCTAAGGTTGAGCTCCAATGGTGGGTGTCCAATATTGGCAGGGCATTCAAACCCATTGTTGTGCCCAATCCGGTGGTATATTTGCAAACTGACGCAAGCTCTCTAGGCTGGGGAGCTGCGGACAGCTCTTCTAGTTGTGGAGGCAGGTGGGATCCCCTTGAAGCTAGCATGTTGCTAGTACAAGGGATTAACTATTTGGAGCTGCTTGCCGCATTTCACGGACTGCGGGCATATTGTGCTCATCTTAGTGGCACTCATGTCCGTCTCCAAATAGACAACACCACAGCGGTGGCATATTTAAACCATATGGGCGGTACCAGGTCAGTCTCTTGTGACAAATTGGCTAATACTATTTGGTGCTGGTGTATTAATCGAGATATTTGGATTTCAGCCACCTATTTGCCAGGTAGGCTTAATACTGTGGCAGACACCAGGTCACGCAAATTCAATGATAGTATTGAGTGGATGCTGCATCCTCAAATATTTGCCCAAATTATAGCCAAATTTGGCCAACCGGATATCGACCTTTTTGCGTCCCGGTTGAACCATCAGGTACCGACATATGTTTCATGGGAACCAGACCCTGGGGCATTAGCGATTGATGCATTCTCGCTAGACTGGGGGAAGTGGTTTTTCTATGCATTCCCCCCGTTTTGCCTCATCAGTCGGGTATTACAAAAAATCAGGATGGATTCTGCCAGAGGCATTCTTGTCATACCCGACTGGCCTACACAGCCTTGGTATCCGGTGGTCTCTGACATGATTAGTCAACCTTGGGTCCCTCTAGAGGGTTGCCCGCATGTGGTTTCTCACCCTGTCTCAGGGGAGTTACACCCCTGCCATGCCTATTTAAAATTACTGGCTTGCAGGTTCTGACCAGGCCATGGATGCAGTATGGCCTTACCACCCGGACCATGAACACCATTGGAGCATCCTGTCGAGAGTCAACCAGGCGGAGATATCTCTCCCACATCACCAAGTGGGAAGCCTACTGCAGTCGCTCTCACATCACCTATGACGATGTCTCCATAGCCGACGTCCTGGAATTCCTCGCGGGGTTGCACCATGATGAGCACTTGAGTTATAGTGCCATCAACAGCGCCAGGAGTGCGCTATCATTCTACCTCAACATCGAGGTTGGATCAAACAGGCTAGTGTCCAGGCTTATGCGGGGAATATTTAATCTCAATCCGCCTACACCACGCTACAACATCACCTGGGATGTCAGGGATGTGCTTACCCTGCTCAGGTCGTGGTCACCCATGGAAGGGTTACAGCTGGACCAACTCACTATGAAATTGGTGATGTTACTAGCGCTGACTTCAGCACAGCGGGTTCAGACGCTCCACAAACTACGTATTGACAGGATGACGTCGACCCCTGGAGAAGTAGTCTTTTTCATCGATGAGCTACTTAAGCAGCATAGACCTGGGTGCACAGGGCTGCAGCTGAAGTTCCCGGCATACCCTGCAGATGCTCGGCTATGTTTAGCCACTCACATCCGTTACTACATCAAGGTGACGAGGAGCATCAGAGGAATGGAGTTGTACCTGCTTGTCACTCACAAACGACCTCACCATCGAGTGACAGTCCAGACGATCTCCAGGTGGCTCCGGATCGTCCTGGCTAAGGCAGGTATTGACACTAATGTGTTTAAATCCCACTCCACCAGGGCTGCATCTACGTCGGCGGCGAGGGTCATGGAGGTACCCATGGACCATATCCTCGCCACAGCAGGATGGGCGAATGAAGCTGTGTTCCAGCGTTTCTATAATAAGCCTGTTGCTGCTCCCCTTCAGTTTGCAGAGGCCGTGCTGAACGCCGGGTGTGAACGTGGGGATGTCCCTGATTAAAAGGGCGTTATTTGTTGTATTATTAATAAATCTTCTTTGTGTTTCAGTATAACCTCGTTTCATCAACTTGTTTACTCCAATCCATCCTTGCTAGTGGTGTGTCCGCATGGACGTTGTCCAGGGCGTGTAATCACAGAAGCTTTGAAGTCTTCACGAAGTCACTCACGTGACTCCGAAATGAAATAGTAAGATTGAACGAGAACTTACCAAGTTTGAAGGTTGATCTTTATTTCATGAGGAGTTGCGGTGAGGGATTTCGTGCCCTCCGCTCCCAACCCTCGATCATCTTCAGCTGGTAATCAGAGTCTCTTTAAATCTTACTATGCCAAGTCATTTCTGTTGTTGTTTCTGTGATTCCACACCGCTGCTTTGAAGAATGTCGCGCATGCGTGCCGGCGGGCTCTTCACGAAATCCCTCACCGCAACTCCTCATGAAATAAAGATCAACCTTCAAACTTGGTAAGTTCTCGTTCAATCTTACTATTCTGTTCCTTAAACCCTCCGACAGTGTGTGTGTGTGTGTGTGTGTGTGTGTGTGTGTGTGTGTGTGTGTGTATATATATATTTTATAACAAAAATCAGTAGCTTGTAGTCTCCCACAGTGTATTTATAATTTAGAAGTTTATACCCCCTGTGTGTGTCTGTCTATTAATAAAATAACATAAGCCACTAGCTAAGTACACACCTTTCAAACGCGCTCAATCTGTGGTGTATATAAGCTAGTGTCTGATATCATTCCATGGTTGCGTATATTTATATGTGTGTATATGTACACACACACACATATGTACACAATGTGGTGTGTATGTGTTTGCATGCCACGCTGGCCCTCTCTCAATAGACAATAGACAACAGGTGCAGGAGTAGAGACCATTTGGCCCTTTGAGCCAGCACCACCATTTAATGTGACCATGGCTGATCATCCCCAATCAGTACCCCGTTTCGCCAGAACTCACCAACAAGCACCAAGACCTGGCTTGGCTGGCGGTGAGGGGAGCCCTCCCAGTCAGATCCTTCCTGCACCGTCGGAACCTCACTGCCAGCGCACGCTGCCCTCGGGACGGCTGCTATGGAGAGGAGACGGTTGCCCACCTCTTTGCAGAGTGTGGATTTGCTCAAAGAGTCTGGAGAAAAATGCAAGGGTCCCTTGTACGCTTTATTCCGAACAGCTCCGTCACAGAGGACTCTGTGATTTACGGACTGTTCCCATGGACACATTCAGAGACTGACATCGAGTGCTGCTGGAGGGTCATCAACGCGGTGAAAGACGCTCTCTGGTCTGCGGGAGCATTGTTCACCACCCAGCAGAGCGAGATGTCCGTCGGGGAATGTTGCCGACTGGCCCGCTGCAGACTGCAGGAGTACGTGCTGAGGGACGCACTGAAGCTCGGTGCAGCCAACGCCAAGGCTCGGTGGGGGAGGGCCACAGTCTAAGGTCCTTCCGCTGCTGGACATGGGGGCCACGGTATGGTGGAGACACCCCTCAAAATAAGGGAAGGTATCCCACACCAGGGGGGCCACATGAGTGTGAAGATCTTTCCTGGTCCGAGAATACAGATGCAATTATTAAGACAGCTCATCAGCACCTCTACTTCCTGAGAAGATTACGGAGAGTTGGTCTGTCAAGGAGGACTCTCTCTAACTTCTACAGGTGCACAGTAGAGAGCTTGCTGACTGGTTGCATCGTGGCTTGGTTCGGCAACTTGAGCACCCTGGAGAGGAAAAGACTACAAAAAGTAGTAAACACTGCCCAGTCCATCATCGGCTCTGACCTTCCTTCCATCGATGGGATTTATCACAGTCGCTGCCTCAAAAAGGCTGGCAGCATCATCAAGGACCCATACCACCCTGACCACACACTCATCTCCCCGCTACCTTCAGGTAGAAGGTACAGGAGCCTGAAGACTGCAACAACCCGGTTTAGGAATAGCTACTTCCCCACAGCCATCAGGACATTAAACCTGGCTCGGACAAAACTCTGAACATTAATATCCCTCCATCTGTTATTTGCACTTTATTAATTTATTAATTCACAGGTGTATTTATGTATAGAATTGTAGTCAATGCCTTCTATGTTCTGTTGTGCTATGCAAAGAAAGATTTTAATTGTCCTGTCAGGGACACATGACAATAAACTCTTTTGACTTTGACTTTGAGTGGCACGGGTGGGGGATCGATTGGCGAAATTTGAGCAATGTATATAGACTGTATGGAACAATTTGTATAGCCTCCGAAAATGTCGGATGGATTTTTCGCACGGTTGATGTATTGTATATATTTATCACTTGAATAAAGTCTATTTTGAAATATAAAAGTTGTTTCCAACCCTCACAGACAGCGAGCGCCTCCTGCGAGCGTGGGGACCCAACACGGACACCAGTTGCCCCAAACACCGGCCACCGGATGGTGAACGAGGTCTGATCGACCTGGACGATGACACGTTGGCCTGGCTCGCCTCAACGGAGCTGCAGGTCTAAAAGACACACGACAGAAGAAGATGATAATAATAATAATACATTTAAAAACAACTCACATTGACCAAAGCGCTTCACATCAGTGCAGATACTAATTTAATACACACAATGGTACACAGACCTAACAATACAATAGACAATAGGTGCAGGAGTAGAGGCCATTCGGCCCTTCGAGCCACCACCGCCATTCAATGTGATCACGGCTGGCTCGAAGGGCTGAATGGCCTCTACTCCTGCACCTATTGTCTACATGGTTTCAGAGACAGGCACAGACAGACACAATGACTGATCATCCCCAATCAGTTCCCCGTTCCTGCCTTCTCCCCATATCCCTTCACTCCGCTATCTTTAAGAGCCCGATCTAGCTCTCTCTTGAACGTGCATCCAGAGAGCCGGCCTCCACCGCCCTCTGAGGCAGAGAATTCCACAGACTCACCACTCCCTGTGAGAAAAAGTGTTTCCTCGTCTCCGTTTAGATGTGTATATGCATTTATAGACGCGTACATGCATTTAGAGACGTGTATGTGCATTTAAAGGTGTGTATATGCATGTATACAGATGTGTATATGCATTTATAGGTGTGTATATTCATTTATAGACGTGTACATGCATTAATAGATGTGTACATGCATTTATAGACATGTATATTCATTTATAGATGTGTAGTTGCATTTATAGGCGTGTACATGCATTTATAGATGTGTATGTGCATTTATAGACGTGTATGTGCATTTATAGACATGTGTGTGCATTTATAGACGTGTAGGTGCATTTATAGACGTGTATGTGCATTTATAGACGTGTAGTTGCATTCATAGACGTGTACATGCATTTATAGACGCGTATGTGCATTTATAGACGTGTATGTGCATTTATAGACATGTGTGCGCATTTATAGACGCGTACATGCATTTATAGACGCGTGTGTGCATTTATAGACGCGTGTGTGCATTTATAGACGCGTGTGTGCATTTATAGACGTGTGTGTGCATTTATAGACGTGTAGGTGCATTTATAGACGTGTATGTGCATTTATAGACGTGTATGTGCATTTATAGACGTGTATGTGCATTTATAGACGTGTAGGTGCATTTATAGACGTGTATGTGCATTTATAGACGTGTATGTGCATTTATAGACGTGTATGTGCATTTATAGACGTGTAGGTGCATTTATAGACGTGTAGGTGCATTTATAGACGTGTAGGTGCATTTATAGACGTGTATGTGCATTTATAGACGTGTATGTGCATTTATAGACGTGTAGGTGCATTTATAGACGTGTAGGTGCATTTATAGACGTGTATGTGCATTTATAGACGTGTAGGTGCATTTATAGACGTGTAGGTGCATTTATAGACGTGTATGTGCATTTATAGACGTGTAGGTGCATTTATAGACGTGTAGGTGCATTTATAGACGTGTACATGCATTTATAGACGTGTAGGTGCATTTATAGACGTGTATGTGCATTTATAGACGTGTAGTTGCATTCATAGGCGTGTACATGCATTTATAGACGTGTATGTGCATTTATAGACGTGTATGTGCATTTATAGACACGTGTGTGCATTTATAGACGCGTACATGCATTTATAGACGTGTATGTGCATTTATAGACGTGTAGTTGCATTCATAGGCGTGTACAAGCATTTATAGACGTGTATGTGCATTTATAGACGTGTATGTGCATTTATAGACACGTGTGTGCATTTATAGACGCGTACATGCATTTATAGACACGTGTGTGCATTTATAGGCGTGTACATGCATTTATACAGAGGTGTATATGCATTTATAGACATGTACATGCTTGTATTGATGTGTACATTCATTTATAGATGTGTATATACATTTATAGACGTGTATATGCATTTATAGATGAGTAAGGAAAGACATTCTTGCCATAGAGCGAGTACAGAGAAGGTTCACCAGACTGATTCCTGGGATGGCAGGACTTCCATATGAAGAAAGACTGGATAGACTCGGCTTGTACTCGCTGGAATTTAGAAGATTGAGGGGGGATCTTATAGAAACTTACAAAATTCTTAAGGGGTTGGACAGGCTAGATGCAGGAAGATTGTTCCCGATATTGGGGAAGTCCAGGACAAGGGGTCACAGTTTAAGGATAAGGGGGAAATCTTTTAAGACCGAGATGAGAAAAAACATTTTTTTTCACACAGAGAGTGGTGAGTCTGTGGAATTCTCTGCCACAGAAGGTAGTTGAGGCCAGATCATTGGCTATATTTAAGAGGGCGTTAGATGTGGCCCTTGTGGCTAAAGGGATCAGGGGGTATGGAGAGAAGGCAGGTACGGGATACTGAGTTGGATGATCAGCCATGATCACATTGAATGGCGGTGCAGGCTCGAAGGGCCGAATGGCCTCTACTCCGGCACCTATTGTCTATGTTTCTATGTATATGCATTTATACAGACGTGCATATGCATTTATAGACGTGTATAGGCGTTTATATGCATGCACATGTATTGTGTGAGTGTGCATGTATGTATTTACACACACATATACATGGTGACATATATACAAGTTGCGGTGTATACAGTTGGCGGCTTATACAGCCCCTCGCCCACCCTCCGCCAACTGTCACCAACCGTCGTCGCCTCGCGCGCTCCCCCCCTTCCCGCCCTCGCACCGGCCCGCCCCCACACACGTGACGCTCCCTCGCCCCCCACACACGTGACGCACCCTCCCTCCCTCCCCTCCACACGTGACGCCCCGCCCTCCCCTCCACACGTGACGCACCCTCCCTCCCCTCCACACGTGACGCACCCTCCCTCCCCTCCACACGTGACGCCCCGCCCTCCCCTCCACACGTGACGCCCCTCCCTCCACACGTGATCCTCCCTCCCTCCACACACGTGACGCCCCTCCCTCCGCACGTGATGCTTCCTCCCTCCCTCCACACGTGACGCTCTCTAACCCCCCACACACACACGACGCTCCTCACCCCCCCCCCCGTGACTTCACTTACTTACCCACTGCCTCAAGGTCCCCATGTGATGCCCCGCCCCTCTACACACGTGACACTCCACCCCTTCCCTCTCCCACCAACTCCCCCTCCCCACGTGACCCTCCACTACACCCTCTCCACGTGACTCCCTCTCCACGTGACTATCTCTCGCTCCCCTCCACCTCCTCCCCACGTGACGCTCCTTCCAGCCCTCGCTGCAGCTTCCTGAACCCCCTCCCCACGTGACTCTCTCCCTTCCCTCCACACGTGATTCTCCATCTCTCTCTCTCTCTCTCCAGTTCCCTCCACCCCCGCTCCACGTGACCCTCCCTCAACCTCACCCGCTGCCCCTCGTGACTATCCTTCCGTTGCCCTTAACCACACCCATCCACCCCCCATTCCACGTGACCCCCTCGCTCCCCCTCCCCACGTGACCCTCCCTCCTTCCCGGTACCAGTCGACGCCGTTCGCCCCCAACCCCTCTCCACGTGACCCTGCCCTCAACCTCAACCCCCTTTCCACCTGACTCCCTCCCCCTCCACACGTGATTCTCCATCTGTCCATCCCCCTCTCTCCCTCAACCCCCTCCCCACGTGACTCTCTCCCTCCACGCCCTTTCCACGTGACTCTCTCCCTCCCCCCCACACGTGATTTTCCATCTATCCATCCCTCCACCCCCGTTCCACGTGACCCCCCCTCCCTCTCCCCTCAACCTCAACCCCCTTTCCACGTCACTCTCTCCCTCTTTCCCCTCCTCCACACGTGATTCTCCCTCTCCCAACCCCCTCCCCACGTGACTCTCTCCCTCTCCCCCTCCACACGTGATTCTCCATTCCCCCCCTCTCTCCTCTTCCACCCCCGTTCCACGTGACTCTCTCCCCCTCCCCCTCTCCCCCACCCCTCCTCCACACGTGATTCTCCACCCACACTCTCTGTCTCTCTCTCTCCTTCCACCCCCCTCCCCACGTGACTCCCTCTCCCTCTCAACCCCCCCTCCCACGTGACTCCCTCTCCCTCTCAAACCCCCCTCCCCACGTGACACTCTCCCCCTCTCTCTCCCCCACCCCTCCTCCACACGTGATTTTCCACCCACACCCTCTCTCTCTCTCTCCTTCCACCCACCACTCCCCACGTGACTCCCTCTCCCTCTCAACCCCCCCTCCCCACGTGACTCCCTCTCCCTCTCAAACCCCCCCTCCCCACGTGACTCCCTCTCCCTCTCAAACCCCCCTCCCCACGTGACACTCTCCCCCTCTCTCTCCCCCACCCCTCCTCCACACGCGATTCTCCACCCACACCCTCTCTCTCTCTCTCCTTCCACCCCCTCCCCACGTGACTCTCTCCCCCTCCCTCTCTCTCCCCCTCCCTCCACACGTGATTCTCTCAATCCCCCCCCCTCCCCACGTGACTCCCTCTCCCTCCCTCTCTCTCCCCCTCCCTCCACACGTGATTCTCTCAATCCCCCCTCCCCACGTGACTCCCCCTCCCTCTCAAACCCCCCCTCCACACGTGACTCCCCCTCAATCCCCCCCTCCCGCTCGCTGCCAGTCGACGCCGTCCGTCCGTCCGCCCGCCTTTTCCCTCCCTCGGGCGCGCGCACCCAGAGAGAGAGCGCGCGCGCGAGAGAGGGAGGGAGAGAGAGCGCGAGCGAGCGATGGCGGTTGCGGAGCGCGGGCAGAGCAGGGCTGCGCTGTCCGTCGGCCGGTGCTGAAGTAGTTGTTGTGTGTGTGTGTGTGTGAGGGAGGGAGGGGGGGGTGAGAGAGAGAGACACGATGGAGGGGCAGCCCGACAGCCCGAGCCGCGCCGTGGAGTACCTGCTGGAGCTCAACAACATCATCGAGTCGCAGCAGAAGCTGCTGGAGCAGCAGCGGCGCCGCATCGACGAGCTGGAGCGCCAGCTGGAGCGGCTGGGCCGCGAGAACCGCAGCCTGAGGCGGCAGGGGCAGGGGCAGGGGCAGGGGCAGGGGCAGGGGGGGGGCCAGGCCGAGCCCCCACCCCCTCCACCCCCGCCACCTCCTCCACCTCCACCGCCGCCGCCGCCGCCGCCTCCTCCACCGCCGCCGGCCAACGCCAACACCAACGCCGGGCAGCCCGGGGCACCCACACCCGACGGGGCGGCCAGTCCCCCCGCCACCCCGCACCGTGACAGGTGAGAGGGAGAGTAGTGTGTGTGGGGGTAATGTGTGGTATAATGTGTGGGAGAGATGTGCCCCCCCCCCCCCCCCCACCACCCCGCACCGTGACAGGTGAGAGAGGAGGGTAGTGTGTGGGGTAATGTGTGGTATAATGTGTGGGAGAGATGTGTCCCCCCCCCCCCCCCCCCCCCAGCCACCCCGCACCGTGACAGGTGAGAGGGAGAGTAGTGTGTGTGGGGTAATGTGTGGGGGGGGGTGGGGGAGAGATGTGTCCCCCCCCCCCCAGCCACCCCGCACCGTGACAGGTGAGAGGGAGAGTAGTGTGTGTGGGGTAATGTGTGGGGGGGTGTGGGGGAGAGATGTGTCCCCCCCCCCAGCCACCCCGCACCGTGACAGGTGAGAGGGAGAGTAGTGTGTGTGGGGTAATGTGTGGGGGGGGGTGGGGGAGAGATGTGTCCCCCCCCCCAGCCACCCCGCACCGTGACAGGTGAGAGAGGAGGGTAGTGTGTGTGGGGTAATGTGTGGTATAATGTGTGGGAGAGATGTGTCACCCCCCCCCCAGCCACCCCGCACCGTGACAGGTGAGAGGGAGAGTAGTGTGTGTGGGGTAATGTGTGGGGGGGGGGTGGGGGAGAGATGTGTCCCCCCCCCAGCCACCCCGCACCGTGACAGGTGAGAGAGGAGAGTAGTGTGTGTGGGGTAATGTGTGTGTGTGGGGTAATGTGTGGTGGGGGATATAATGTGTGGGAGAGATGTGTCACCCCCCCCAGCCACCCCGCACCGTGACAGGTGAGAGGGAGTAGTGTGTGTGGGGTAATGTGTGGTATAATGTGTGGGAGAGAGGGATGTGTCCCCCCCCCAGCCACCCCGCACCGTGACAGGTGAGAGGGAGAGTAGTGTGTGGGGTAATGTGTGTGTGGGGGTAATGTGGGGGTAATGTGTGGGAGAGAGGGATGTGTCACCCCCCCCCCAGCCACCCCGCACCGTGACAGGTGAGAGGGAGAGTAGTGTGTGTGGGGTAATGTGTGGGGGGGGTGGGGGAGAGATGTGTCCCCCCCCCCCAGCCACCCCGCACCGTGACAGGTGAGAGAGGAGAGTAGTGTGTGTGGGGTAATGTGTGGTATAATGTGGGGGAGAGATGTGCGCCACCCCGCACCGTGACAGGTGAGAGGGAGTAGTGTGTGTGGGGGTATAATGTGTGGGAGAGAGGGATGTGTCACCCCCCCCCCAGCCACCCCGCACCGTGACAGGTGAGAGAGGAGGGTAGTGTGTGTGGGGTAATGTGTGGGGATAATGTGTGGGGGGGGGGTAATGTGTGGGGGAGAGATGTGTCTCCCCCCCCCCCCCCGCCACCCCGCACCGTGACAGGTGAGAGGGAGAGTAGTGTGTGTGGGGTAATGTGTGGGGGGGGTGGGGGAGAGATGTGTCCCCCCCCCCCCAGCCACCCCGCACCGTGACAGGTGAGAGAGGAGAGTAGTGTGTGTGGGGTAATGTGTGGGGGGGGTGGGGGAGAGATGTGTCCCCCCCCCCCCCCCCAGCCACCCCGCACCGTGACAGGTGAGAGAGGAGAGTAGTGTGGGGTAATGTGTGGTATAATGTGTGGGAGAGATGTGTCACCCCCCCCCCCCAGCCACCCCGCACCGTGACAGGTGAGAGGGAGAGTAGTGTGTGTGGGGTAATGTGTGGGGGGGGGTGGGGGAGAGATGTGTCCCCCCCCCCAGCCACCCCGCACCGTGACAGGTGAGAGAGGAGAGTAGTGTGTGTGGGGTAATGTGTGGGGGGGGTGGGGGAGAGATGTGTCCCCCCCCCCCCCCCCCCCAGCCACCCCGCACCGTGACAGGTGAGAGAGGAGAGTAGTGTGGGGTAATGTGTGGTATAATGTGTGGGAGAGATGTGTCACCCCCCCCCCCCAGCCACCCCGCACCGTGACAGGTGAGAGAGGAGAGTAGTGTGTGTGGGGTAATGTGTGGTATAATGTGTGGGAGAGATGTGTCCCCCCCCCCCCCCAGCCACCCCGCACCGTGACAGGTGAGAGAGGAGAGTAGTGTGTGTGGGGTAATGTGTGGTATAATGTGTGGGAGAGATGTGTCACCCCCCCCCCCAGCCACCCCGCACCGTGACAGGTGAGAGAGGAGAGTAGTGTGTGTGGGGTAATGTGTGGTATAATGTGTGGGAGAGATGTGTCACCCCCCCCCCCCCAGCCACCCCGCACCGTGACAGGTGAGAGGGAGAGTAGTGTGGGGGGGGGTAATGTGTGGTATAATGTGTGGGAGAGATGTGCCCCCCCCCCAGCCACCCCGCACCGTGACAGGTGAGAGAGGAGGGTAGTGTGTGTGGGGTAATGTGTGGTATAATGTGTGGGAGAGATGTGTCACCCCCCCCCAGCCACCCCGCACCGTGACAGGTGAGAGGGAGAGTAGTGTGGGGGGGGGTAATGTGTGGTATAATGTGTGGGAGAGATGTGCCCCCCCCCCAGCCACCCCGCACCGTGACAGGTGAGAGAGGAGGGTAGTGTGTGTGGGGTAATGTGTGGTATAATGTGTGGGAGAGATGTGTCACCCCCCCCCAGCCACCCCGCACCGTGACAGGTGAGAGGGAGAGTAGTGTGTGTGGGGTAATGTGTGGGGGAGGGGGTGGGGGAGAGATGTGTCCCCCCCCCCCCAGCCACCCCGCACCGTGACAGGTGAGAGAGGAGAGTAGTGTGTGTGGGGTAATGTGTGTGTGTGGGGTAATGTGTGGTGGGGGATATAATGTGTGGGAGAGATGTGTCACCCCCCCCCAGCCACCCCGCACCGTGACAGGTGAGAGGGAGTAGTGTGTGTGGGGTAATGTGTGGTATAATGTGTGGGAGAGAGGGATGTGTCCCCCCCCCAGCCACCCCGCACCGTGACAGGTGAGAGGGAGAGTAGTGTGTGGGGTAATGTGTGTGTGGGGGTAATGTGGGGGTAATGTGTGGGAGAGAGGGATGTGTCACCCCCCCCCCAGCCACCCCGCACCGTGACAGGTGAGAGGGAGAGTAGTGTGTGTGGGGTAATGTGTGGGGGGGTGGGGGAGAGATGTGTCCCCCCCCCCAGCCACCCGCACCGTGACAGGTGAGAGAGGAGAGTAGTGTGTGTGGGGTAATGTGTGGTATAATGTGGGGGGAGAGATGTGCGCCACCCCGCACCGTGACAGGTGAGAGGGAGTAGTGTGTGTGGGGGTATAATGTGTGGGAGAGAGGGATGTGTCACCCCCCCCCCAAGCCACCCCGCACCGTGACAGGTGAGAGAGGAGGGTAGTGTGTGTGGGGTAATGTGTGGGGATAATGTGTGGGGGGGGGGTAATGTGTGGGGGAGAGATGTGTCTCCCCCCCCCCCCCGCCACCCCGCACCGTGACAGGTGAGAGGGAGAGTAGTGTGTGTGGGGTAATGTGTGGGGGGGGTGGGGGAGAGATGTGTTCCCCCCCCCCCCCAGGCCACCCCGCACCGTGACAGGTGAGAGGGAGAGTAGTGTGGGGGGGGGGTAATGTGTGGTATAATGTGTGGGAGAGATGTGCCCTCCCCCCCCCCCAGCCACCCCGCACCGTGACAGGTGAGAGGGAGAGTAGTGTGTGTGGGGGTAATGTGTGTGGGGGGTAATGTGTGGTATAATGTGGGGGAGAGATGTGCGCCACCCCGCACCGTGACAGGTGAGAGGGAGTAGCGTGTGTGGTGGGTAATGTGTGTGGGGGGTAATGTGTGGTATAATGTGTGGGGGAGAGGGGGAGAGATGTGTCTCCCCCGCCAACCCGCACAGTGACAGGTGAGTGGGGAGGGGGGAGAGTGTGGGGGTGGGGGGAGTAATGTGTGGGAGAGAGGGGGAGAGATGTGTCACCCCCCCCCCCCCCGCCACCCCGCACCGTGACAGGTGAGAAGTTGGGGAGTAGTGTGGGGTAATGTGTGTGGGGGAGGTAATGTGTGGGAGAGAGGGGGAGATGTGTCACCCCCCCGCTTACCCCGCACTGTGACAGGTGAGAGAGGGAGTAGTGTGGGGGGGGGTAATGTGTGGTATAATGTGTGGGGGAGAGGGGAGAGATGTGTCTCCCCCCCCCCCCCGCCACCCCGCACCGTGACAGGTGAGAGGAGAGGGAGGGAGTAGTGTGTGTGGGGTGGGGGTGTAATGTGTGGGAGAGATGGGGAGATGTGTCCCCCCCCCCCGCCACTCCGCACCGTGACAGGTGACAGGTGAGAGTAGAGAGGGGAGAGTAGTGTGGGGGTGTAATGTGTGGGGGGGTGGGGGTAATGTGTGGGGTAGAGGGAGAGATGTGTCCCCCCCCCCAGCCCACACCCCACACCTGTGACAGGTGAGAAGGAGAGGGGGGGGGGAACAGTGTATGTGGGAGGGTAATGTGTGTGAGGGGGGTAATGTGTGGAGGAGAGGGGTAATGTGTGTGGGAGAGATGTGTCCCCCCCTGCACCGTGACAAGTGAGAGGAGAGGGGGTAGTGTGTGTGTGGGGGGGTAATGTGTGGGGGAGAGAGGGAGAGATGTCTCCCCCCCCCCCGGCAACCCCGCACCGTGAGAGGAGAGGAGGGGGGGGGACAGAGCATGTGTGGGGGTAATGCGAGGGGGAGAGATATGTCCATCCCGCACTGTGACAAGTGAGAGGGAGGGAGGACAGTGTGTGGGGGTAGTGTGTGTGTGGGTGGGAGGGGTAATGTGTGGGAGAGAGGGGGAGAGTTGTGTCCCCCCCCCCCCCCACCACCCCGCACCGTGACAGGTTAGAGAGGAGAGAGGGGGGGACAGTGTATGTGGGGTGGGGGTAATGTGTGTGTGTGTATAATTGTGGGGGGGAGAGGGAGAGTGTCCCACACCGTGACAGGTGAGAGGAGAGAGGGGGAGGGACAGTGTGGGGGGGAGAGTGTGGGGGTAATGTGTGGGGGAGAGGGGGAGATGTCTCCCCCCTGCACCGTGACCGGTGAGAGGAGAGGGGGGGGGGAGAGTGTGGGGGTAATGAGAGGGGGAGATGTCTCCCCCCGCCACCCCGCACCGTGACAGGTGAGAGGAGAGGGGCGGGGGAGAGACAGTGTGTGGGGGGGGGTAATGTGTGTGTGGGGGGGGTAATGTGTGGGGGAGAGGTAATTGTGGGGGAGAGGAGGAGAGATGTGTCCCCCCCCCCGCACCGTGACAGGTGAGAGGGAGGGAAGACAGTGTGTGGGGGTAGTGTGTGGGTGGGGGGTAATGTGTGGGAGAGGGGGAGAGATGTGTTCCCCCCCCCCCCCCGCCACCCTGCACCGTGACAGGTGAGAGGAGAAGAGGGGGGGGAGACAGTGTATGTGGGGGTAATGTGTGGGGTTGAGGAGGAGAGATGTGTCACACCCTGCACCGTGACAGGAGAGAGGGGGGAGAGTGTGTGTGAGGGTGGGGGAGAGATGTGTCCACCCCGCACCGTGACACGTGAGAGAGGAGAGGGGGGGTAATGTGTGTGTGTGTGGGGTTGGGGGTAACGTGTGGGGGAGTGGGGGAGAGATGTGTCACTCGCCCACCCGCCACCGTGACAGGTGAGAGGAAGGGAGGACAGTGTGTGGGGGAGTAATGTGGGGGTAATGTGTGGGGAGAGATGTGTCCACCCCGCACCGTGACAGGTGAGAGAGGAGAGGGGGGGAGAGTGTGTGGGGGTTGTTGGTAATGTGTGGGGGGGTGGGGGAGAGATGTGTCCCCCCCCACCACCCCGGCACTGTGACAGGTGAGAGGAGAGGGGGGGGGACAGTGTATAGTGGGGGGGGGGGGGTAATGTGAGGGTAATGTGTGGGAGAGAGGGGGAGAGATGTGTCCACCCCGCACCGTGACAGGTGAGAGGAGGGGGGGGGGCAGTGTGGGGGGTAATGTGTGGGAGAGGGGGAGAGATGTGTCACCCCAGCCACCCCTGCACCGTGACAGGTGAGAGGAGAGTGGGGGGGAGAGGTAGTGTGTGTGTGGGGCAGTCGGGGTGGGGAGAGAGGGTAATGTGTGGGGAGAGGGGAGAGATGTGTCCCCCCCCCTGCCACCCCGCACCGTCACAGGTGAGAGGGAGGGGAGAGAGTGCGCGGAGGAGGGGGAGAGAGATATGAGGGTAGTGTGTGTGGGGGATAGTGTGTGTAGGGGGAGAGAGTGTGTGTGGGGTATATAGTGTGTGTGTGCGTGGGGCATATAATCCAAAGGGTTTCTACAGCTATATTAATAGCAAAAAGATAACAAGGGATAAAATTAGTCCCATTGGAGAGACTGAGTGGACAGCTATCTGCAGAGCCAAAAGAGATGGGGGAGATATGGAACAATTTCTTTTCTCCGGTATTCACCAAGGAGAAGGATATTGAATTATGTGAGGTAAGGGAAACTAGTATAGCTATGGATACTATGAGTTTCAAAGTAAAAGAAGTAGTGACACTTTTGAAAAATATAAAAGTGGATAAGTCTCCAGGTCCTGACAGGATATTCCCTAGGACATTGAGGGAAGTTAGTGTAGAAATAGCCGGGGCTATGACAGAAATATTTGAAATGTAATTAGAAACGGGAATAGTCCCCGAGGATTGGCGTACTGCGCATGTTGTTCCATTGTTTAAAAAGAGTTCTAAGAGTAAACCTAGCAATTATAGACCGGTTAGTTTGACTTTAGTGGTGGGCAAATTAATGGAAAAGTTACTTAGAGATAATATATATAAGCATCTGGATAAACAGGGTCTAATTAGGAACCTGCCTGGAAGGTCATGTTTGACTTCTTGAATTTTTTGAAGAGCTTACTAGGGACATTGACGAGGGTAAAGTAGTGGATGTTGTCTATATGGACTTTAGTAAGGCCTTTGACAAGGTTCCTCATGGAAGGTTGGTTAAGAAGGTTCAACTGTTGGGTATAAATGCAGGAATAGCAAGATGGATTCAACAGTGACTGAATGGGAGATGCCAGAGGGTAATGGTGGATGGCTGCTTGTCGGGTTGGAGGCAGGTGACTAGTGGGGTGCCTCAGGGATCTGTGTTGGGTCCTTTGTTGTTTGTCATGTACATAAATGATCTGGATGAAGGGGTGGTAAATTGGATTAGTAAGTATGCAGATGATACCAAGATAGGAGGCGTTGTGGATAATGAAGAAGATTTCCAAAGTCTACAGTGATTTAGGCCAGTTGGAAAAATGGGCTGAAAGATGGCAGATGGAGTTTAATGCTGATAAATGTGAGGTGCTACATCTTGGCCGGACAAATCAAAATAGGACGTACATGGTAAATGGTAGGGAATTGAAGAATACAGTTGAACAGAGGGATCTGGGAATAACCGTGCATAGTTCCTTGAAGGTGGAATCTCATATAGATAGGGTGTTAAAGAAAGCTTTTGGGTATGCTAGCCTTTATAAATCAGAGCATTGAGTATAGAAGCTGGGATGTAATGTTAAAATTGTACAAGGCATTGGTGAGACCAAATCTGGAGTATGGTGTACAATTTTGGTCGCACATTATAGGAAGGATGTCAACAAAATAGAGAGGGTACAGAGGAGATTTACTAGAATGTTGCCTGGGTTTCAACAGCTAAGTTACAGAGATAGGTTGAATAAGTTAGGTCTTTATTCTCTGGAGCGCAGAAGGTTAAGGGGGGACTTGATAGAGGTCTTTAAAATGATGAGAGGGATAGACAGAGTTGATGTGGATAAGCTTTTCCCTTTGAGAATAGGGAAGATTCAAACAGAGGACATGACTTTAGAATTAAGGGACAGAAGTTTAGGGGTAACATGAGGGGAAACGTCTTTACTCAGAGAGTGGTAGCGGTGTGGAATGAGCTTCCAGTGGAAGTGGTGGCGGCAGGTTCGTTGGTATTATTTAAAAATAAATTGGATAGGCATATGGATGAGAAGGGTATGGAGGGTTATGGTATGAGTGCAGGCAGGTGGGACTAAGGGAAAAAAAGTTGTTCGGCACGGACTTGAAGGGCCAAGATGGCCTGTTTCCGTGCTGTAATTGTTATATGGTTTATATGGTTATAATGTGTGTGTGTGTGTATATAATGTGTGTGTGGTGTATATATATGTGTGTGTGGGTATATAATGTGTGTGTGGGGGGGTATATAATGTGTGTGTGTGGGTATATAGTGTGTGTGGGTATATAGTGTGTGTGTGGGTATATAGTGTGTGTGTGGGTATATAATGTGTGTGTGTGGGTATATAATGTGTGTGTGTGGTATATAGTGTGTGTGTGTGTATATAAGTGTGTGTGTGTGGGTATATAGTGTGGTGTGTGTGGGTATATAGTGTGTGTGTGTGTGGGTATATAATGTGTGTGGGGGTATATAGTGTGTGTGGGTATATAATGTGTGTGTGGGTATATAGTGTGTGTGTGTGGGTATATAGTGTGTGTGGGGGTATATAGTGTGTGTGGGTATATAATGTGTGTGTGTGGGTATATTGTGTGTGGGTATATTGTGTGTGGGTATATTGTGTGTGGGTATATTGTGTGTGGGTATATAATGTGTGTGGGTATATAATGTGTGTGTGGGTATATAATGTGTGTGTGTGTATATAATGTGTGTATATATAATGTGGGTGTGTGGGTATATAATGTCTGAGTGTGTGTATATATAATGTGTGTGTGTGGGTATATAGTGTGTGTGTCTGTATATAATGTGTGTGTGTGGGTATATAATGTGTGTGTATAATGTGTGTGTGGGGTATATAGTGTGTGTGTGGTATATTGTGTGTGTATATTGTGTGTGTATATAGTGTGTGTGTGTATAATGTGCGTGTGTGTATATAGTGTGTGTGTGGGTATATAATGTGTGTGTGTGTGTATAATGTGTGTGGGTATATAGTGTGTGTGTGGTATATTGTGTGTGTAGGTGTGTATAATGTGTGTGTGTATATATAGTGTGTGTGTGGGTATATAATGTGTGTGTATAGTGTGTGTGTGTGGGTATATTATGTGTGTAGGTGTGTATATAGTGTGTGTGTGGGTATATAATGTGTGTGTGTATATAATTGTGTGTGTGGGTATATAATGTGTGTGTGTATAATGTGTGTGTGTATATATAGTGTGTGTGGGTATATAATGTGTGTATATAGTGTGTGTGTGTGGGTATATAATGTGTGTGTGTGTGTGGGTATATAATGTGTGTGGGTATGGGTATATAATGTGTGTGTGTGGGTATATAATGTGTGTATATAGTGTGTGTGTATATATAGTGTGTGTGTGTATATAATGTGTGTGTGTGTGGGGGTATATAATGTGTGTGTGTGGGGGTATATAATGTGTGTGTGTGGGGGTATATAATGTGTGTGTGTGTGGGTATAATGTGTGGGGGACGCGAGCTGGCAGTCCCCCCCATCACCTCTCACCATGACAGGTGGGGGGGGGGGGGAAATGAGAGAGAGAGAGAGAGAGAGAGTGTATGTGTGGGCTCTAATGTGTGAGAAATGTGGTTTATAATGACAGGTGAGGGGGTGGAGAGATGTGGGGTATAATGTGTGTGGGAGAGAGAGACAGAGACTGAAGGTGTGTGGGTTATAATGTGTGGGAGACGTGGGGTATAGATGTGTGTGGGAGAGACAGAGAGAGACTGAAGGTGTGTGGGTTATAATGTGTGGGGGATGTGGGGTATAGATGTGTGTGGGAGAGACAGAGACAGACAGAGACTGAACGTGTGTGGGTTATAATGTGTGGGAGACATGGGGTATAATGTGTGTGGGAGAGAGACAGACAGACAGAGACTGAAGGTGTGTGGGTTATAATGTGTGGGAGACATGGGGTATAGATATGTGTGTGGGAGAGAGAGAGAGAGACGGAGAGGCAGAGACTGAAGGTGTGTGGGTTATAATGTGTGGGAGACGTGGGGTATAATGTGTGTGGGAGAGAGAGAGACAGAGAGAGACTGAAGGTGTGTGGGTTATAATGTGTGGGGGATGTGGGGTATAGATGTGGGTTGTAACCAGAGAGAAGGTGTAGGAGACGAGGGTTATAATGTGTGAGAAACATGGGTTATATGAGACAGAGACAGAGAGAGTGCATGAGAAATGTGGGTTATAAGGTGTGGGAGGCACAGGGTTAAATGTGGGAGAGATATGGTTATAATGTGAGAAAAGGTGTGAGAGGGAAAGGGTTAATGTCATGTGAATGAGGTTATAATGCAAGGGACAGGGTTAAAATGTGTGGGAGGGATGAGGTTGAAATGTGTGGGAGAGATATGGTTCTAATGTGATGGAGAGAAGGGGTGGGAGGAACAGGGTTAATATTATGTGGGATATAGTTAATATTGTATTAGGGACTGTGTTAGTATACAGGACAGAGGTAATGTCCTGTGGGAGAGACAGGGTTGATAAAAATATATCTATTGATTCTCCTGAACACTCATCAGTGATGTAACCTGGGGTCATTGGGTGTTTCGGGTCCTTCAACATCAGACACCCTCACCCAGGCGACCCAGCCGCGTTTGATCAGACCATGACTTGTGTTCGTGGCATTCGCTCCTCCACATGGACCTCCTCTCCAGATCCAGAGCCATCTCGAGGCCTTCTCTGCTGCCTCTGTGGTGTTCTTGATGGCTCTTCTCCTCGTGTCCTGTGGGAGGGATATGGTTAACGTTGTGTGGGAGTGGCAGGGCTAATGTCCTGTGAGAGAACATGTGGGAGTGACAGGATTAATGTGTGGAAGGGGCAAGGTTATAACGTGAGGGAATGTTAAATGTGTAGGAGGGGTAGGGTTAATACTGTGGGAGGTATAGGGTTAATATTGAGTAGTGGGGACAAGATGAATGTGTGGGATTTATGAAGTTAAACATGTGAGAGGAATGGGGTTAGATGTGAAGGTGTGGGAGTGAGAATATTGTGTGGGGGAGAGGGTGTGTAAGGGACAGGGTTAATATTGTATGGGAGTTAAGGGCCTGTCCCACCTTCACGCCCTAATTCATGACCTCTGCCAAGTTTGCCCTTGATTCATACTCGCAGCATGGTCGTCACAAGGTCGTAGCAGGTCGTAGGTAGGTCGTGATGCTAGTCGTAGGTACTCAAAAAGTCAAAGTCAAAGTCAAACAAACTTTATTGTCATTTAGAAATACATTGATACATGCAGTTCCAAACGAAATTACGTTGCATTTGGCTCCCTGTGCAACACAATAAATTAACCGAAGGATAGGCATGGGTGAAAAGGATAAATAGACAATAGTGGCAGCCCATTACATGGCATTCAGGAGTCTGATGGCTCGTGGGAAGAAGCTGTTGCAGAACCTTGATGTTCTGCTCCTTATGCTGCGATATCTTTTTCCCGAGGGCAGCAGAGTGAACAGTCCGTGATGGAGATGTGTGGGGTCTTTTATAATACTGCTGGCCTTAGACACACAGCGTTTGGTCGCAATATCCCCGATTGAGGGGAGAGAGGTCCCGATGATTTTCTCCGCTGTCCTCACCACTCTCTGCACAGACTTCCAGTCGGAGGCTCTACAGTCCCCAAACCAGACAGAGATACAGCTGGTCAGAATACTCTCTATGGTGCCCCTGTAGAAAGTAGTGAGGATGGGATGGGGGAGATGAGCTCTTCTCATCCGGCGCAAAAAGTGCAACCGCTGCTGCGCTCTCTTAACAGTTGATGAGATGTTATTCGACCAGGTCAGACTGTTAGTGATCTGCACCCCCAGGAACTTTGTGCTACTGACCACCTCCACATCGCTGTCATTGATGTGAAGTGGTGTGGGACTGTGCCGGGTTTTCCTGAAGTCGACGATAATCTCCTTTGTTTTCTCGACATTCAGGATCAGGTTGTTCGTATTGCACCAGTCCACCAGTTGTTTCACCTCCTCCCTGTAAGCCAGCTCATTGTCGTCCCTGATGAGGCCCACCACTGTTGTGTCATCTGCGTACTTCATGATGTGGTTTGTACTAAACCTGGCACAACAGTCGTGAGTCATCAGGGTGAACAGCAGTGGACTCAGGACACAGCCCTGAGGGGAGCCGGTGCTCAGAGAGATGGTATTGGAGGTGTTATTTCCAACCCTCACAGACTGAGGTCTGTCAGTGAGGAAGTCCAGTAGCCAGTTACACATGGGGGTGCCGAGGCCCAATGGAACCAGTTTGCTTATCAGGTGCTGTGGGATAATGGTGTTGAATGCTGAACTGAAATCGACGAACAGCATTCGCACATAGGTGTTTTTCCCCTCTAAATGTTCCAGGCTCAGATGGAGTACGGAGGATATAGCGTCCTCTGTGGAGCGGTTTGGCCTGTAAGCAAACTGGTATGGGTCGAGTGTGGAGGGGAGTCTGGAGGTGATGTGGTCCCTGACCAGCCTCTCGAAGCACTTCATCATTATGGGGGTGAGTGCTACAGGGCGGTAGTCATTGAGACATTGTATGTTGGATTTTTTTGGCACAGGTATGATAGTGGCAGTCTTGAAACATAATGGGACGACAGCCTGGTTCAGCGAGGTGTTAAATATGTCCGTAAGGACATGTGCCAGCTGATCAGCACATTCCCTGAGCACCCGCCCTGGTATGTTATCAGGGCCTGCCGCCTTTCGCGCGTTCACTCCTTTTAGGGTCCTCCGAACATCCACTATGTCAAGACTGAGTGCCTTTTCCTCACAATGAGGAATACCTTTGCTTGCAGGTGTGTTATTTAATGCTTCGAACCGACCAAAATAGTTGTTGAGTTCATTGAGGAACTCAATGTTGTCATCACAGGGTGGTGAAGCAGTCTTATAGTCCGTGATTGATTTGATTCCCTGCCACATGCGCCTGGTGTTCTTGGGGTCATGGAAGAAGCTCTGGATTAACTCGTGGCATCCAGTAGGTCGGGGCGTTTTTTCAACATGATGAAAAATGTCCACGAGTAAAAAAAGGTGTTGAATTAGGTTGTGAAAGTGGGACAGGCCCTTTACAAGGATAAGTGTGTGGGAGGGACAGGGTTAACGTGGGAGATTTATGAAGTTCAACGTGTGAGAGGGATGGGCTTACATGTGAAGGTGTTATAAATACGTGGGAGTTATCAGGTTAAATGTGAGGGAGAAACTGGGTTAAAGTTGTGGAAGAAACAGGGTTAACAGTGGAAGGTGTTGGAGGGAAAGGGTTAATACTGTTAAAGTGTGGGAGTGATGGTGAAGGGTTAACTGGGAGAGGAGGGTTTGGGAGTTATGAAGTTCAGTATGGAATGGGATACTTTATTGTCACATGGGACAAGGCACAATGTGTGAGAAGGATGGGGTTAAATGTGAAAATGTGGGAGAGACGAGGTTAAAATGTATATGGGGAGAAGGTGTGGGATTGAAAGTGTGAGAAGGACAGGCTGAAAGATGTGAGAGTTATGGAATTCAATGTGTGAGAGGGACAGGGTTAATATTGTGTGGGAGTTATGAGGGTGAAGGTGTGGCAGAGGCAGGGTTAAATGTGGGAGAGATGGTGTGGGGGCGACCGGGTTGAAATTATGTGGGTGAAATGGGTTAAAGGTGTGCGAAAGACGGGGTTAATGTTGTTTGGGAGTGACGGGTTAAAGGTGTGGGAACCACAGGATTCAAGGTGTGGGAGGGACAGGGTTAAAAGTTTCAGAGGGACAGGGTTAAACGCGTGAGAGGGAAGGTGAAGGACTGGCGTAATAAATCTGTGGGTGTAATGGAGTCAAACTGTTGGAGTAATGGGAGTGAAGTGTGGGAGCAACATAGTCAATGGTCTTGGAGGGTTAAATGTTTGTGGGAATAACTGTGTTCAACTCTGGGAGTGACTGGGTTAAGTGGTCAGTGAAAGGGGGGGGAAGGAACAGGGTTAATTGTGTGTGTGTGTGTGTGGGATAATGTGAGAGTAACAGGATGAATAGTGTGGGAATGAGGGTTAAATGGTGTCAGGGAGGTTATGGGAATAACAGGGTTAAATTATGTGTGATGACTGGAAACCTTTTGAATGGGGTTAATGATGTGCGAGGCCTGCGGTGGGAGTGACAGGGTTAAAATAGCATGGGAGTGATTTTGTATATCTGTCGTGTGGAAGCGAACCAGGTGGGTGGCGGGGTTAGAGGTGTGTGAGGGCTGGTTACCCGTTTCATAGAAACATAGAAATTAGGTGCAGGAGTAGGCCATTCGGCCCTTCGAGCCTGCACTGCCATTCAATATGATCATGGCTGATCATCCAACTCAGTATCCCGTACCTGCCTTCTCTCCATTCCCTCTGATCCCCTTAGCCACAAGGGCCACATTTAACTCCCTCTTAAATATAACCACTGGCCTCAATATGGCCTCAACTACCCTCTGTGGCAGAGAGTTCCAGAGACCCACCACTCTCTGTGTGAAAAAAGTCCTTCTCATCTCGGTCCTAAAGGATTTCCCCCTTATCCTTAAACTGTGACCCCTTGTCCTGGACCTCCCCAACATCGGGACCAATCTTCCTGCATCTAGCCTGTCCAACCCCTTAAAAATTTTGTAAGTTTCTATAAGATCCCCTCTCAATCTCCTAAATTCTAGAGAGTATAAACCGAGTCTATGCAGTCTTTGTTCATAAGACAGTCCTGACATCCCAGGAATCAGTCTGGTGAACCTTCTCTGCACTCCCTCTATGGCAGTAATGTCCTTCCTCAGATTAGGAGACCAGAACTGTACGCAATGGTCCAGGTGTGGTCTCACTAAGACCCTGTACGACTGAAGTAGAACCTCCCTGCTCCTATACTCAAATCCTTTTGCTATGAAAGGGAGTTTCATGGGAGACGATGGGTTGAAACATGGTCAGGAACCACGGGGTTAGTATTGTGATTGTATGAGCCCACCCCCCACCCACCCCCCCCCCACCCACCAGTATGTGGTAACGATAGGGTTAATAGCGTGTGAGAGTGACAGGGTTAAAGTTAGAGGAGGGCTGGCTACCCATTTGTTGCGTTGGATAAATCACTGGATTCAGAGAACACTTTTGATTCACAGTACTAAATAAGACACATACACTCACGTATCCTCGACTCGAATATCCCCCAACGCACTCGCAAACCCTGAGTACACAGCAGAGCATGCCACAGGGTGTTTCTACATACACTCACATAAACTCGAATATACCCCAACGCACTCACAAACCCCGCGTATTCAAGATCACCTGGCACCGTTCACGACACAGTCCAAGGCTGAGGTTCTCTCACCGAATCTTTATGGGATTGTGGGGCTTGTGATTGGCTTGGAGAGGGGGCAGTGGAGCAGTCGGCTCTGATAAAAAAAAAAATCCATAAAGATTTGGTTTCTGCGTTACTAGCGGCAGGGGCCACGAGTGGTCGACCTGACTCTTGCTGTTGTTTTACTCTGTTCACGCAGACATTGTCCCTAGGTAGTACATGGGTTAAAAATGCATGTTAGCCACGGGGTTGTGTTGTTCAGGAGCGATTGGGGGGGGGGGGGGGGGGGGTTATTTGTGTTGGAGTGATTGTGGATGTGCAGTGTGGGAGCAACAGGGTTAAAACGCTGTGAGAATGCCAGTGTTATGCTGTGCAGGTTAAGGTGTGGGAATGACAGGGTTAAAATGGTGCAGGAGTGAAGCAGCGGGTGCTACAGGGTTACAACAGTGTGGGAAGGAAAGCGTTAAATGGTGTGAGAATCACAGGGTGATATTACTGTTGGGAGAGAAAGGGTTAAATAGGATTGGAGGATTAAAAATGTGGGAACAACTGCATTATTTTGTGAGAGGGTTGGTGTGAGAATGTCGGGGTTAATATGCTGTGGGAATGACAGCATATGTGGGGTAAAGCTGTGACGGGGTTAAGTTGTGTGAGTGCTGGCGACTCATTGTGGACAGGTTAAAATGTGTGGAGTTAGTATGGTGTGAGGGTGACTTCCCACTGTGGGAGAGAATGGGTTAAACTGTATTGGGAAGTCAAGTCTAGTATTGTCAGCAGGGATGGGAGCAACAGGGTTAAATTGCTTGGATGAATAGTGTTAACATGTGGGCACATTAAATAGAGTGGGAATTGCAGGGTTTAAATTGCTTGGGACTGAGGCTAGGGAAATAAAAGATGACACCTCTGCGAGAGTGAGGGGGAGATGGGGTTAAAATTCAATATTAACGGCAATGTGGAGATCCAGTTAAAATTACGTGGGATTGGGTGGGTAAAATTGTGTGGGAGTGGAGTGAAGTCAAAACGTGTGGGGATCACGGAGTTAAAATGATGTGGGAGTGATGGCGTTAACTGGCGTGGGAATTACGGTATTAATGTCACGTGGAAGCCGTGATTGAAACTGTGTGGGAATCGCAAGGTTGCACTTTGTGTGGGAAGTGGTGGGTTAAAACAATGCGGGAGTGTGGGATGTGATGGGTTAATGCGGTGCCAGGCGGAGCGTGTTAAAATTCCCGGGGTGTGTAGACGACAGCATTGTACGGGGTGGGGGGGGGGGGGGGGGGGGGTGGTGGTGGTGGTTGGTGAGTGAGTTATGGGCAGTGGAGGGGTGACAAACAATGTGGGGGCAACAGCTTGCTCGTGAGTAATGGAGGGTGTTGGTAGCCTAGCTGTGGACCCGTTGCATGGGAGTGCCAGGATTGACATCGGCCCGGGATTGTGCCTCGCGAGGGAGTTTCCAGCCTTGCGGCAGTTAATGTTCTATCTGAGCTGTGTTAAATATTGGGTGTGAGTGATAATATTAGGCGGAGAAAAATGAGTGGGAGTTCCCAGGTTCATTTGTTTTGGAATGGCTTTGATATTCTGAGTGTGCAGGCTTTAAACTTGGTGCGAGGAAAGTGTTAATACCTAGAGCAATCAAGGGTTAGCGTTGGGTGCAAGCAGAGGTCGATATTAAGTGTCAGCAGAGTTAATATAGGATTGAACCAATGTTAATACTGTTTCATATTGTGCGTGCAGGGGTTAATATTGAGTCGGACCGGTGGGGCCCACATTGAGTGATTCCTATTCTGTGCGGGAGAGGTTAACGTTGGTCAGCAGGAGCATTATTGCTGGGGGTGGAGGGGTTAACATCCACCTTCTTTCCCCCTGTCAGGGAAGGTGTGAGTTTGGGAGATCTTGTGCTCTTGGTAAAGCGTGTTTCTCCCCCCTTCCCTCTCTGGCCAGTTGGAATAAGTGTCTCTTGTGTTGGCTCACTATCCCTTATCTTATAGGGTTCCATGGCTCCCTTCAATTCTCCCTGACCTCTCTCGATCTCTCCACCCTCCTTACAGGGAGAGCGAGGGGCTCAGAGGGAGGGCAGGGGTTAAGTTTGAGCTTCACGCAGTCATGATTCACGTGCTCTCAATAGCAACCTCTTGGTGACCCTGGTGAAGGACCACGGTGCATTCCCTCAAATGCTTGGGGGGGGTGGGGGAAGGGAGAGAGAGAGAG
This sequence comes from Raja brachyura, assembly GCA_963514005.1. The sequence continues at coordinate 66,341 of CAUPSL010000306.1, forward strand.
AGATGAGGAGGAGAGAAGGTGAGGAAGAAGGAAAGGGAGAGGGGGTGGAGGGTTGTGAAGGATTAATGCTGCAGTGTATTTAGGTGTGTGTGTGCGTATCACTACCCTTCTCTGCAGCAAAGATTTATTAACCTGTGGGGTTCAGACTGCAGCCGCGCTCCTGATCTTGGCCTCTTGCATGTGCTTTCTGCAAAAAAAAAAGCACCGTGAACAGCAGCTGGCACCCACAGCACTGGCCAGAGCTGCGACCCAGAGCTGGCACTGCGCTGTGTAACATTCTGAATCAGCAAGTACGTTTGTGTGTCTTAAAGCAGAGGCTCAAACCAAACGGCGTTGTACAATTACAGGGGATGGAAATGTACTAACTGACTGAATCTCTGCTCTGCAGCCTGTGTGTGTGTGTGTACGAAAGTGTGTGTGATAATGGTTGTGTAACATCTTATGACATAGGAGCAGAATTAGGCCATTCAGCCCTTTTGATCACGGCTGATCTATTTTTCCCTCTCATCGCTATTCTTCCCGTAACCTTACCAATCAAGAACCTGTCAATCTCCGCTTTAAAAATACCCAATCACTTGGCCTCCACCACCGTCTGTGGCGATGAATTCCGCAGATTCACCACCCTCTGACTAAAGAAATTCCCACTCATCTTCTTTCTAAAGAAACATCCTTTTATTCTGAGGCTGTGCCCTCTGGTTCTAGACTCCCACTATGGGAAACATCTGCTCTGACACAGGTAAACAAAAATGCTGGATAAACTCAGCGGGTGCAGCAGCATCTATGGAGCGAAGCAAATAGGCAACGGTTGGGCCAAAACCCTTCTTCAGACTGATAGCGGGTGGGGTGAGGCGGAGAGAAGAAAGGAAAAAGAAGGAGGAGGAGCCCGATGGCTGAGGGAGAGGTAGGAAGGGGAGGAGACAGCAAGGGTTAACGAATTGTGAGAAATCGATGTTCATGCCACCAGGATGCAGACTGCCCAAGCAAAATATGAGGTGCTGTTCCTCCAATTTCTGGTGTTGCTCACTCTGGCCATGGAGGAGGCCCAGGACAGAGAGGTCGGATACGGAATGGGAGGGGGAGTTGAAGTGCTGAGCCACCGGGAGGTCGGGTTGGTTAATGCAGGCCGAGCGGAGGTGTTGGGCGAAGCGTTTGCCAAGTTTGCGCTTGGTCTCACCCATGTAGATCAGCTGACATCTACAGCAGCGGATGCAATAGATGAGGTTGGAGGAGTTGCAGGTGAACCTCTGTCGCACCTAGAACGACTGCTTGGGTCCTTGAATGGAGTCGAGGGGGGAGGTAAAGTGACTTGCATTACCAAGTCCGTTACATAGGAGGCTGTTTGTAGTGTGTGTGTCTGTCATGTGTGCGAGTCTGTAGTGTGTGACTGTGTCATGAGTGTGTATGTGTGTGTACGAGTCTGTTTGTCGTGTGTGTGAGACAGTGAGAGACCTCTGCAGCACAAGCAGGCCCCTTGTCCCACTTTACCTTATCATTCTGGGCTTTCCCCATTTGCCTGCCTTTGGCCCAACCCTCATAAAAACATAGAAAATAGGTGCAGGAGTAGAGGCCATTCGGCCCTTCGAGCCCGCACCGCCATTCAATATGATCATGGCTGATCATCCAACTCAGTATCCTGCACCTGCCTTCTCTCCATACCCCCTGATCCCTTTAGCCACAAGGGCCACATCTAACCCTCTTAAATATAGCCAATGAACTGGCCTCAACTACGCTCTGTGGCAGTGAGTTCCAGAGACCCACCACTCTGTGTAAAGAATGTTTTCCTCATCTCGGTCCTAAAGGAATTCCCCCTTCTCCTTAGACTGTGACCCCTTGTTCTGGACTTCCCCCACATCGGGAACAATCTTCCTTCATCTAGTCTGTCCAACCCGTTAAGAATTTTGTAAGTTTCCCTAAGATCCCCCCCTTCAATCTTCTAAATTCTAGCGAGTACAAGCCGAGTCTACCCAGTCTTTCTTCATATGGAAGTCCTGACATCCAGGATCCACTCAACCCTTCCTGTGTGAGTGAGAGACTGTGATAATGAGGGTCTTTTAATTTTAATGAAACCAAAAATCATTGCCAGTCTCCCAGTCTAACTGCCTCCTCTGCCTGCCCATTCTCCAAGCTTAGGTGCTTCCCCACTGTTTCCCCTCTTCCGAAGTCTGATCTCCTGCCCTCTTCTCCCCCTGAACTTGCTGGCTCTCCTGTCCATGCCCAGTCTGCGTGCCCTTGCCCCCTTTCCTCCCCCCCCCCCCCCCCCCCCCCCCTCCCGTGGCATGAAAGGGACTGAGCGTCTGCCTGGCATCCAGATATATCAGTGGGCAGTGTGACCACTGTAGAGATTCCAGGGGATGCGTTCTGAACTCCCACAGTGTACACAGATGTACAAACTCACAAGAACAAAACGGCAGCAGCGGGAGTAGGCCACTCAGTCCCTCAAGCCTGCCCCGCCGTTCATCACAATGCTGGCTGCTCTATGTTGGCGTCATGTCATAAGTGATAGCAGAATTGGGCCATTCGGCCCATCAAGTCTACTCCGCCATTCAATCATTGCTGATCTATGTCTCCCTCCTAACCCATCCTCCTGCCTTCTCCCCATAACCCCTCACAGCCATACAAATCAAGAATGCATCTAACTCTGCCTTAAATATATCCATTGGCATGGCCTCCACAGCCTTCTGTGGCAATGAATTCCACAGATTCGCCACCCTCTGACTAAACATCTTTTAATTCTGAGGCCGCGCCCTCTGGTCCTAGACTCTCCCACTAGTGGAAACATCCTCTCCACATCAAATTTATCCAGGCCCTTCACTATTCGACGACTCATTCACCTCCTCGTGCAATGAATGCAGGTTTCCTTGCCAGCCCTGGTTTGCGTTCTCCGCTTTAGTCCCCTCCCCTATCCCAGGGAACACATTGCCAAGACTAATGTTAGCAGTAGAACTGTGAAATAATCCCTCGGGCTCTCATCCAAATCCCAGTGTTAACCTTTTTTAAAGTAAAAATTGCAATGATAGGCTGAGGTTCTTTGCTGCATCATTAGGAATGCGTTTTGACAAATTACCTGCACGGCACTGCGCAGTAGCTACTGCAGTGGAGCACACATGTTATTGCATACCCTCATGCCCAGAATTCCCAACCAGTATTCCCAAAATACCCAGCTGGAGAGAGAAATCCTGCACTTTAGATTCTGATAGGACTGGACATTCCTGAAAATTGTCAGTTTACGAGTGAAGCTCCCTCTACACTGTCCCATCTCACACGTTCTCAGGGTCTATCACAGAGTGAAGGTTCCTCTACACCACCCCGTCACACACACCGAGTAAAGCCCTGTCTACACTGACCCATCACATACTCCCAGGGTTAGATGTGTAAGACAGAACTGCAGATGCTGGTTTAAATTGAAGGAGGACACAAAATGCCGGAGTAAAGGGCCTGTCCCACTTGCATGCGATTGCTTGCTTTTGGCGCAACCAAACGGAAGCAGAGGTCACGCGAAGTACGCGCTAAGTTCGCATGTGACGCCATTTGCGTCATATTCACTAATCAGCTGGGCAGGAGGCGGGCCAACTGAATTTGGGCGTCACACGGCATTGGACGGTGACGTCATCACGCAACGCCACACGTTAGGCGTACGCCGTCAAGACGCTGCATACGACGACAATGCGCCTGCGTGCCGACAGGCCGGTGGCGTGCGAAGATTTCGGACACTCAGATTTTCGGAGCCCCGCGCGATGTCGGGACCAGCTCCGCGCTTCTAAGTGGGACCAGCCATACGGTGCCCGTACGCCTCAAGCGACCACGAGGTCGGGTAATTTGCGAGCCAAGGTCGCGTAAGTGGGACAGGCCCTTAGCTCATCGGGTGAGGCGGCATCTCTGGAGAGAAGGAATGAGGGTCTCAACCCGAAACGTCGCCCATTCCTTCTCTCCAGAGGTTCTGCCTCACCTGCTGAGTTACTCTAGCATTTTGTGTCTTCCTCCCAGGTTTAGACATGGAGTAAAGCCCTGACTGCACTGTCCGACTGCACTGTCCCACTGCACGTTCCCAGGGTTTGACATGGAGTAAGGCAATGAGACGGGTAATGGGCCACATAGAGACCAGGTTGATGGGGAAAAAAGGGCTTTCTTAGGAACTGTACCTTAAGGTTATAAAGCACTTTGAGCCGTCACTCAGGATGTTATTTATAAGAGATCACAGATCTCAACTGGCCCTTCGGCCCACTTGGCCTTGATAACCAAATTGGCATTCTGGGTGACTCCATTGGTGTTGGTGTTGAGCCCTGTTGAGGGAGTCCAGCAGCTAGGTCTCTGTTAAGATTAACAAGTCCCCTCCTGCGCAGTCCCAAGAATAACATCCAAAACATCCCTGTCCATCTTCTCCAGACATGCTGTCTGACCCGCGCAGTTACTCCAGCTTGGCGATCGTTTCGCCCAACACCTCCACTCGGTCCGCATTAACCAACCTGATCTCCCGGTGGCTCAGCACTTCAACTCCCGCTCCCTTTCCGAATCTGACCTTTCTGTCCTGGGCCTCCTCCATGGCCTATGTGAGCACCACTGGAAATTGGAGGAGCAGCACCTCATATTGGGTAGTTTGCACCTCACCTTGGGTAGTTTGCACCCTAATGGCATAAACATTGACCTCCAATTTCCGGTAGCCCTTGTTGTCTCCTTCCCATCTCAGCTCTCCCTCAGCACTCCGGCTCCTCCTCTACCATTCTCCTTTCTTCTCCCCACTCCCCCCCACCCTACATCAGTCTGAAGAAGGGTTTTGGCCCGAAACGTTGCCTATTTCCTTCGCTCCATAGATGCTGCTGCACCCGCTGAGTTTCTCCAGCACTTTTGTCCACTTTCGATTTTCCAGCATCTGAGTTCCTTCTTAAATACTCCAGCTTCTTTGTGTTCTTTGCTCTTGTGGCCAGCACGTCTGACCTAGCTGTGTGATCATAGATAGGAAGAACTACAGATGTCAGTTTACCAAAAAAACCACACAAGGTGCTGGAGTAACTCAGCAGGTCAGGCAGCATCTGCGGAGAACATGAATAGGTGACTTTTCTGGTCGGGGCCCTTTTGGTTGTGATGGTGGGCGAGAAAGCTGGAAAAGAGGAGGGGGCAGATCAAATGCGTAAGAAGAAACTGCAGATGCTGGCTTAAACCAACGATAAACATAGAAATCTGGAGTAACTCAGCAGGACAGGCAGCAACTCTGGAGAAACGGAATGGGTGACGTTTCGGGTCGAGACCCTTCTGCGGAACAAAGCCTGGCAAGTGACAGGTGGACACAAAGTGCTGGAGTAACTAAGCGGGCAGGCAGCATCTCGAGAGAAGGAATGGGCAATGTTTTGGGTCTGATGTCGGGAGTGAGCGGGACAGATAGAATGTAGGCGGAGACAGTAAGACTAGTCGGAGAACTGGGAAGGGGAGAGAGGGACTATCTGAAGTTAGAGAAGTCAACGTTCGTACCACTGCGGTGTGAATTACCCAACCGAAATATGAGGTGCTGCCCCTCCAACTTGCACTGGGCCTCACTGACAATAGACACAAAATGTTGGAGTAACTGAGCGGATCAGGCAGCATCTCTAGAGAAAAGTAGTGCTAGATGGAGGGTTACACAAAAAGCTGGAGAAACTCAGCGGGTGCAGCAGCATCTAAGGAGCGAAGGAGATAGGCGACGTTTCGGGTCGAGACCCTTCTTCAGACTGCCCATCTGCCTAGTGCTAGATGGATACAGGTGAGGTGGTGGGTCAGATATTATCCCTGCATTGTGATCGCCTGGATCTCTGCAATACCACCAGATTACTGTGATTGGAAGGAATCGGTCTGCAAAACATGATTGGTTATTTCCATGTGTAGGAAGGAACTGCAGATGCTGGTTTAAACCGATGATAGACACAAAAAGCTGGAGTGACTCGGGTGACGTTTCGGGTTACAAGGGCCCGTCTCTGGTTTCGGGGACGTTAAGGTTGAACAAGTTAGGTCTTTATTCTTTGGAGTGCAGAAGGTTAAGGGGGGGACTTGATTGAGGTCTTTAAAATGATGAAAGGGATAGACAGAGTTGACGTGGATAAGCTTTTCCCATTGAGGGTAGGAAAGATTCAAACAAGAGGGCATGACATGAGAATTAAGGGACAAAAGTTTAGGGGTAACATTGTGGGGAACTTCTTTACTCAGAAAGTGGTGGCTGTGTGGAATGATCTTCCTGCAGAAGTGGTGGAGGCAGGATCGATTTTAACATTTAAAAGTAAAGTGGATAGGTATATGGACGGGAAGGGAATGGAGGGGTATGGTCTGAGTGCAGGTAGATGGGACTAGGGGAAAATAAATGGTCGGCACGGACTGGAAGGGCCGAGAGGGCCTGTTTCCGTGCTGTAATTGTTATATGGTTATATGGTTACAATAAAGGGAAAGGGGGCAGGGCAGGCAGGGGGGTAATAGAGATGGAGAAAGGTATCGGGGCTGGTGAGGATGATAGGGAGACGGAGGGGATTGGGGGCGGAGGGGTTGCTGAGATAGGAAGGGCTTCAAGGACAGGAGGGAGCTACAGAGATATTTAGGGATCAGAGGGAGTGACAGGGAGGGAGTTAGAGAGACGGAAGGATATCGTGGCCAGAGGAGGGGGGGGGGGGGGGGGGGAGGGAGGGATGAGAAGGAGTTAGAGACAGGGAAGGATATAGTGGCCAGAGGAGGTTACAAGGATAGTGAGGGGTGTAGGGGCTAGAGTAAGTTACAGGGATACGAAGGAGTACAGAGGATTAGAGAGAGTTTCAGCGATAAGGTGGCATGTAGGGATGAGAGAGACTGGGGAGGGGGGGTGGTTACACAAATAGTGAACGATATTGAGGCAGGAGATAGTGACAGGAATAGGTGTAGGAAAGAACTGCAGATGCTGGTTTAAATCAAAGGTCGACACAAAATGCTGGAGTAGCTCAGTGGGACTGGATGCAACATCCCATTTCATTGCCTGCCTGTCCTGCCGAGTTACTCCGACATTTTGTGACGAGAATAGGGTTGGGTGTGGGGGCCGGATGGGGTGAGTGAGATGTGAAAAGATGAGTTTGAGGACAGAGTTGAGTGCTTGATACGTGGGGCGATGCTGATGCTGTACTGGGAGTGACTGAGGGGCGAGCAGGAGTTTGGGACAGGTTAAGTTTACAGAGTTGGGAATGGTGGTGAGAGTCTGGAGGTGCAATCTCTCCTCTTCCCCCTGCTCTGCCAGAGCAGACCGTCCGCAAACACACTCGCCAAATACATACAGCAACTAAAAATATGAAGCTGGTTTACAGAGATCTCTTGACAACTCTGTCTCCAGGTGTGAAGGCTTTCCTGTGGCTCTGTGCCCTGCAGCAGCAGTCTTCTTCCAAAATAGACCCTCTCCTCCCCAACCCCACCTCCCCCCTGCAGCCGCTGCTGTTCCCACACGCTCTATAAAAACCCTCGTCACATGCCATCATCTTGCTGTTTATGCAGTGTGTGTGAGAGCAAGGCTGCGTGCGAGTATGAGAGAGTGTGAGTGTGTGTATTTGTGCACAGGGTATGCAGTGTGTGTATGTGTGTGCGCACATCTCCACGCCCGTGGTGTCAGCCGTAATGTGTGTGTGTGTGTGTGTGTGTGTGTGTCAATGTGTCATTGAGCCTAGGAATGGGAAACCAATGCAGAACGCAGGGATCGGAATGAAAAGCCAATGTAGGGCTCAATGTCATTGAGCCCGTGTGTGTGTTAGTGAGTCATTGCGTGCGTGTGTGCGCGCGCCAATGTGTCTAGGACCCCATATGTGTGTGTTAGTGAGTCTGCTTGTGTCGGCCAGCCCTTGTGTCAGCACCTATGAGCACATCAGTGAGCCTGTGTGTGTCAGCAAACCTGTATGTATGTGTCAGCGAGTATATGAGTGAGCATGTGTGAACGTGTCAGCATGTGTGCGTGTCAGTGAATCTATCGGTGTACGCACGCATCTGTGCGGGGTTTCAGCCAATTTGTGCGTGGGAGTCGGAAACTTTCCCCTCTATTCTGTGACCAGACTTCCACCTTGCTTCCCTCAGCCTCTATCCAGTCCCTGTGTCTTCCCCCCTCCATCCATCCATCCATCCATCCCTGCCCATTGCTCGCCTTGACAATCTGTCCCAGCCTCACCCGATGTTAGTCAGTCAGTCAGCCAGGCCCTGTGCCAGCTGGAACTGTGGTACAGGCCTCTCACCTTGCCACCTCCCTGAAATGCAAACCGGCAGAAAAAGGGACTGGAGGTCAATTAAAGGACGTTCCTTTAGGAAGATGAGGGATTTCTTTCGTCACAGGGTGGTGAATATGTGGGATTCTTTGCCACAGACAGCTGTGGAGGCCAAGTCTGGATATTTTTACGGCTGAGATAGATAGATTCTTGATAGATTAGTACCGGTGTCCAGGGTTATGCGGAGAAGGCAGGAGAATGGTGTTCAGAGGGAGAGCTATGATCGAATAGCAGAGTGGACTTGATGGGCCGAATGGCCTAATTCTGCTCCTATCACATGAACTTATGAACATCGCCTGCACTAGAGTCAAAGAGTCAAAAGAGTTTATTGTCATGTGTCCCTGACAGGACAATGAAAATCTTTCTTTGCATAGCACAACAGAACATAGAAGGCATTGACTACAAATCTATTCATAAATACACCCATGAATTAATAAATTAATAAAGTGCAAATAACAGATGGAGGGATATTAATGTTCAGAGTTCCAAGCCAGGTTTGATAGCCTGATGGCTGTGGGGAAGTAACTATTCCTAAACCGGGCAGTTGCAGTCTTCAGGCTCCTGTACCTTCTACCCGAAGGTAGCAGGGAGATGAGTGTGTGGCTAGGGTGGTGTGGGTCCTTGATGATGCTGCCAGCCTTTTTGAGGCAGCGACTGTGATAAATCCCTTCGATGGAAGGAAGGTCAGAGCCGATGATGGACTGGGCAGTGTTTACTACTTTTTATAGTCTTTTCCTCTCCAGGGCGCTCAAGTTGCCGAACCAAGCCACGATGCAACCAGTCAGCAAGCTCTCCACTGTACACCTGTAGAAGTTAGAGAGAGTCTTCCTTGACAGACCAACTCTCCGTAATCTTCTTTCTCAGGAAGTAGAGGCGCTGATGAGCTTTCTTAATAATTGCATCTGTGTTCTCGGACCGGGAAAGATCTTCACAGATGTGCACGCCCAGGAATTTGAAGCTCTTGACCCTTTCAACCATCGACCCGTTTATATAAACAGGACTGTGGGTCCCCATCCTACTCCTTCCAAAGTCCACAATCAGTTCCTTGGTTTTGTTGGTGTTGAGGGCCAGGTTATTGTGCTGGCACCATATGGACAGTCGCTCGATCTCTCTTCTATACTCGGTCTCATCCCCATCAGTGATACGTCCCACAACAGTGGTGTCGTCTGCGAACTTGATGATGGAGTTCGCGCTATGACCAGCTACGCAGTCATTAGTATAGAGTACAGCAAGGGGCTGAATACACAGCCCTGAGGTGCTCCCGTGCTGATTGTTATCGAGTCTGACACATTTCCACCAATACGAACAGTCTGTGGTTGAGGAAGTCGAGGATCCAATTGCAGAGGGATGCGCAAAGACCCAGTTCTGCGATTTTGGTAACCAGCTTGGAGGGGATGATTGTGTTAAATGCCGAGCTGTAGTCAATAAATAGCAGCCTGACATATGAGTTTTTGTTGTCCAAGTGGTCCAGAGCGGAGTGGAGGGCCAGCGAGATCGCGTCCACCGTTGATCTGTTGTGGCGGTAAGCGAACTGCAGTGGGTCCAGGTTTTTGTCGAGGCAGGAGTTGATTTGCGCCATGATCAACCTCTTGAAGCACTTCATCACCACAGGCGTTAGTGCCACTGGTCGATAGTCATTGAGGCACGTCACCTTGCTCTTCTTGGGCACCGGTATTATTGATGCCCTTTTGAAGCAGGTGGGAACCTCAGACCTCAGAAGTGACAGGTTGAAAATGTCCGTAAAAACTCCAGCCAGTTGGTCCGCACAGGTTTTTAGGACACGACCAGATATGCCATCAGGTCCAGACGCTTTTCGAGGGTTCACCCCTCTGAAGGATTTCCTGACGTCGGCCTCTGTGACTGAGACTGAAATACCATCACAGCGAATGAGGGCTCGGGAAGGCACATCGGTGTTCTCCCTATCAAAGCGTGCGTAAAATGCATTGAGCTCATCAGGGAGTGATGTATCGCCGACATCCAAGCTGCCTCCTGGTTTCGCCTTGTAAGAGGTGATTGCATTCAGTCCCCGCCACAGCTGCCGAACATCTGTCTCATCCTCCAGCTTGGAGCAGAACTCCCTTTTGCCCTTTTTGATGGCCTTACCAAGGTCGTATCTGGACTTCTTGTAGACCACTGTGTCATCAGACATGAATGCCCGGTGTCTGGTCTTCAGAAGAGTGAGGATCTCACAGTTCATCCAAGGTTTCTGATTGGGAAACACTCGGAAGGTTTTCGTAGGGATGCAGTCCTCCACACATTTCTTTATGAAGTCTGTAACGACTGTGGCGTATTCATTCAAGTCCGTTGCTGAGTCCTTGAACATTGCCCAGTGTCTAATTGAGAGTTTTGGAGTATTGCATGCAGTTCTGGCCGAGCCATTAGTTTAGTTTAGAGCTTCTTCTCCGCCGTTGACACACCCTTAGCCGGAGCAGTGCCCCTCGAGACTGCCCATTCACAATGCAATGATGTGGGGCTCCACCCCTCCCACCGAGTGGCTCTCCCTGCTCACAACCTCATGAGGGGTTCCTGCTCACTGCCCCATCCGCTGGGCTAGTTTCCTCACACCCACGGTGTGGTGCTCCCACCTCGCCACTCCTCCTGCAGCACAGAACTAGCTAGCTCCCTCCAGGGCTGTTCTATAAAGGTCTCCTGTGGCGCTGCGCTCCCTCGGTGTGGTTTTCCTGTCAGCGACTGAAGGACCGGTGACGGGATCTAGGGAGTGGGCAGGGCTGGAGATATCCTGGCTGGGTTGCTCCTAGGCCTGGCCAAGCTGGCCATCCGCGTGTCATGGTGCCAGGCGGAAGAAGGTGTTGCCCGTGCCGCCTGCGTGTCCTTTACCGGGATTTAGTCCGCCTGCGCCCAGGACATGTATTGTAGTTATTACGTATATTTGTAACATAGTTGATTGGTGTCAAGTTGGGTAAAGGGGAAGTACAACGGGCTCTGGGGGTCCTTGTACATTAGTCTATGAAAGTAAGCATGCAGGTACAGCAGGCAGTGAAGAAAGCGAATGGCATGTTTTCCTTCATAACAAGAGGAATCGAATATGGGAGCAAAGAGGTCCTTCTGCAGTTGTACAGGGCCCTGGTGAGACCACATCTGGGTTATTGTGTGCAGTTTTGGTCCCCTAATTTGAGGAAGGACATTGTTGCTATTGAGGGAGCCCAGCGAAAGTTTACCAGGTTAATTCCCGGGATGGCGGGACTGTCATACGCTGAGAGAATGGAGTGGCTGGGCTTGTACACTCTGGAGTTTAGAAGGATGAGATCTCATTGAAACATATAAGATTGTTAAGGGCTTGGACACGCTAGAGGCAGGAAACATGTTCCCGGTGTTGGGGGAGTCCAGAACCAGGGGCCACACACAGTTTAAGAAAAAGGAGTAAGCCATTTAGAACGGAGACGAGGAAACACTTTTTCTCACAGAGAGTGGTGAGTCTGTGGAATTCTCTGCCTCAGAGGGCGGTGGAGGCCGGTTATCTGGATGCTTTCAAGAGAGAGCTAGATAGGGCTCTTAAAGATAGCGGAGTCGGGGGATATGGGGAGAAGGCAGGAACGGGGTACTGATTGGGGATGATCAGCCATGATCACATTGAATGGCGGTGCTGGCTCGAAGGGCCAAATGTCCTACTCCTGCACCTATTGTTTATTGTCTATTGATTGGAATTCAGTGTCTGAATAATTTTATGATTTTGTAATATGGTGGTGGGTATGTCACCACGGTTTCATTTAAAAAACATTTTTTTTAATCGTGTTCGTAATCAAATAAAACAAATAATTTGATACATTAAAAAAGATGTGCTTTTCCCTCCTCCCCACCACCGCTCCCATGGCACGGCGCTCCCTCTTCAACGCCACTCCCGCTGCATGGCGATCCCTCCACACCGCCTTCAGTGATTCAGCTAGAGGGGAGGAGGTTAAACAGAGAAAGACTCAGCTGTAACCGGACCAGCTGGAAGGGGGCGGGTTTGTGAGGCTGTTCTATAAAGGGCAGCGACGCTGCCAGGTCCCGCTGCCTTGAACACTAATTAGCCACAGTAGCATGCCTGCCCCCTGCGGGACCAGCGTCCAAGTACCACACCCCCCCCACGGAGATATCAGGAGCACAAGGTACACCAACCGACCGCCTGAGCAGAGGCTGCAACACGCCTCCGCAGACAGGAACTGCCCATGGTCGCTCAAGGTGACACGGGGAGGGTGAGGTGAAGGGGCTTCACGTTGCAGGAGAGGGATCAGGGAGGCTCTGGGTCTCGGGGGAGACTCTGGGTACTCATTCCTGCCTCGGGGGGAACAGGAAGGTGAAGGCACCACCAGAGGTAGTGGAGGATTAGCTGGGACAGAGGGGGTTGCAGTGAAGGGGAGGGGATGTAGGGGCCGGAGAGGGTCACAGAGATGGTGGGGGGGGGGCGGGGTGTAGGGACCAGAGGGAGGTCACAGAGTCGGAGGGGGGCTGTCGGGGACAGAGGGATGTTACAGAGATTGGGAGGAGTGTAGGGGAAACACTTTTTCTCACAGAGAGTTGTGAGTCTGTGGAATTCTCTGCCTCAGAGGGCGGTGGAGGCAGGGTCTCTGGATGCTTTCAAGAGAGAGCTAGATAGGGCTCTTAAAAATAGCGGAGTCAGGAGATATGGGGCGAAGGCTGGAACGTGGTACTGATTGGGGATGATCAGCCATGATCACAGTGAATAGCGGTACTGGCTCAAAGGGCCAAATGGCCTCTACTCCTGCACCTATTGTGTATTGGGACAGAGGGAGGTCACAGAGTCGGGGGAGGGGGGGAGCTGTAGGGGCACAGAGGGGGCTACAGAGATGAACAGGGGTGTAGGGGACAGAGGGATGTTACAGAGACAGGGAGTCTGTATCAGAAGAGATTTTTAATCTCTCTTGGGATGTTGGCTATTCTGACAAAGCCAGCATTTATTGACCTTCCACTGAACCCTTGTGGGGACAGTGGCGATGGGAAGTCTCGGACTTAGACCCAGTAAGGCAGCAATGATGCTTATTCCAAGTCAGGATGGTGTGGGGCTAGGATGGGAGCCTACATGGTGTTCTCCAGTGCCCTATGCCCTTGTACTTGGTGGGTGCAGTGGAGGGTTTGGGAAATAGTAAGTAAGTACGTCTATTGGCCAAGTATTCACATACAAGGAATTTGCCTTTGTGCTCTGCCCGCAAGTAACAACATGACATACAGTGACAGTTACGAATGACTCAGAAAACACTAATCATTAATACTAATAAGACATTAATGATAAAACACCATTGATCAAGCATGTGAACCAACAAAATACCAGATCAAAGGGAGGCTGCAGATTTGTGGCTGTTGAGTAGAGCAACTACTCGTGGATAAAAACTGTGTTTATGTCCGGCTGTGGCAGCTTTGACAGTCCGGAGTCGCCTTCCAGAGGGAAGTGATTCAAAGAGTTTGTGGCCAGGGTGAGAGGGGTCAGAGATGATCTTGCCCGCTCGCTTCCTGGCCCTTGCAGTGGACAGTTAGTTCATCAATGGAGGGAAGGTTGCAGCCAATAATCTTCTCTGCTGATCGGGCGATTTGCTGCAGCCTCCGGTTGTCATGCTTGGTGGCTGAGCCAAACCAGACCATGATGGAGAATTATTGGAGTAGCTTGGACGAGTAACCACAGTGCCGTCACTGTGTGCCGGTGTTGATGGGGTGGGTGGGAGGTCGTGTGCAGGGTACCAATGGCGTCCTAGTCCATACATACAACAGTACAGATTCATTGCCACAGATGGCTGTGGAGGCCAAGTCAATGGATATGTTTAAGGCAGAGATCGATAGATTCTTGATTAGTGAAGAGAGTTTATTGTCATGTGCCCCAGATAGGACAATGACATTCTTGCTTTGCTTCAGCACAGCAGAATATAGTAGACATGAATACAGAACAGATCAGTGTGTCCATATACCATTATATAAATATATACATACATCGATAAATAAGCAGATAAAGTGTAAATAAACAGATAATGGTCTATTAATGTTCAGAGCTTTGTTTCAGTTGAATTTAATAGCCTGATGGCTGTGGGGAAGTAGCTATTTCTGAACCTGGATATTGCAGTCTTTAGGCTCCTGTACCTTCTACCTCAAACCCCTGTCCCACAGTACGAGTTCATTCCAAGAATTCTCCCGAGTTGCTCTGATTCGAACTCGGAGATTTATGGTAATGGCCACTCGTCGATACTCGAGGCTCTCGTGGACATTTTTCATCATGTTAAAAAATCTTCACGAGTCTTCCCGTACTTACCTGCCGTTAGCAAGTCTTCCCAAGTACCTGCCGTTAGCGCTAAGAGACGTCCCCGAGCTCCGACGTACCCGCTACGTTCATTCTCTGTGCTTACCACGAGTTTGATTTTTTTTTTTGAACTCGGAAGAGCTCTTGGAATGAACTCGCACCGTGGGACAGGGCTATTAGTGCGGGTGTCGGGGGTTATGGGAAGAAGCTAGGAGGATGGTGTTGAGAGGGAGAAATGGATCAGCCATGATTGAATGGCGGAGTAGACGTGATGGGCCGAATGGCCTAATTCTGCTCCCAGAACTTATGAACACAACAGGCTCTTTGACCCACAATGTCTGTGCCGAACATGATGCCAAGACCAACTCTATCTGCCTGTACATAATCCATATCCCTCCATTCCATGGATATCCATTTGCCTATCTAAAGGTCCTGTAACAGCTGCTATTGTATCTACCACAGATGCTGCCTCAACAACTGAGTTCCTCCTGCACTTTGAATTTAACTCCATTCCAGCATCTGCAGTCTCTTGCGTTTCTTACTACTTACCCTTTTGCTCATAATTTGTACATATCCATCGAATCACCCGTCCACCTCCACTCCAAGGAAATGTACCCAATGTATGTGGTCTATGCTCATAATATGCTCATCAAACTCTCTAACCTAGGCAGCATCTCCAATGCAGTCACGTTCTTGGGCTCAGTGCCAGAGGGCTCATTGCTCGCTGTGCCCTCAGCTTTTCACAGCGGGTAGAACGAGCTGACAGGAACAAAAAAAAATACCAAGAAAAAGCTGGAAAGACTCAGCAGGCCAGGCCAGGCAGCAGCTGTGGCCAGAGGAGCAGTCATGGTTTCTGGCCGAAGACTCTTCTCCAGAACTAACAGAACAGGATTGCGTATTGCAGAGGGAATTTAACATGCAGCTGGCTCGTTTGTCCTTTCCTCCGTCTCTCCCTGTGCATTTCAAGCTCTTCAGAGATGTTTTGCTAAATCATGAAGTTTTGCAGTACAGATTTAGCAGGCTGGCCATGTCTCTCCACTTTGGATGAGGGAGAGAGGATGTTATTGAAACACGTAAGACAAAGAAAGAAATAGGTGCAGGAGGAGGCCATTCGGCCCTTTGAGCCAGCACCGCCATCCATTGTGATCATGGCTGATCGACCCCTATCAATAACCCGTGCCTGCCTTCTCCCCATATCCTTTGACTTCACCAGCCCCTAGAGCTCTATCTAACTCTCTCTTAAATCCATCCAGTGACTTGGCCTCCACTGCCCTCTGTGGCAGGGAATTCCACAAATTCACAACTATCTGGGTGGAAAAGTTTGTTCTCACCTCAGTCTTAAATGACCTCCCCTTTATTCTAAGACTGTGCGTGGCCCCTGGTTCTGGACTCGCCCAACATTGGGAACATTGGGTTACACAAAAAGCTGGAGAAACTCAGCGGGTGCAGCAGCATGTAAGGAGCAAAGGAGATAGGCGACGTTTTGGGTCGAGACCCTTCTTCAAACCTGCTGGGGTGGGGTAGAACATACAGAAGACAGAAACAAAATGCTGGAGTAACTCAGCGGCACAGGCAGCATCTCCGGAGAGAAGGAATAGGTGACGTTTTGGGTTGAGACCCTTCTTCGTACAGTTCTGGTCTCCAAATCTGAGGAAGGACATTATTGTCATAGAGGGATTGCAGAGAAAGTTCACCAGACTGATTCCTGGGATGTCAGGACTGTCTTATGAACAAAGACTGCATAGACTCGGTTTATACTTTCTAGAATTTAGGAGATTGAGAGGGATCTTATAGAAACTTACAAAATTCTTAAGGGGTTGGACAGGCTAGTTGCAGGAAGATTGTTCCCGATGTTGGGGAGGTCCAGGACAAGGGTTCACAGCTAAAGGATAAGGGGGAAATCCTTTAGGACCGAGATGAGAAGGACTTTTTTCACACAGAGTGGTGGGTCTCTGGAACTCTCTGCCACAGAGGGTAGTTGAGGCCAGTTCATTGGCTATATTTAAGAGGGAGTTAGATGGCTAAGGGGATCAGAGGGTATGGAGAGAAGGCAGGTACGGGATACTGAGTTGGATAATCAGCCATGATCATATTGAATGGCGGTGCAGGCTCGAAGGGCCGAATGGCCTCTACTCCTGCACCTAATTTCTATGTTTCTATGTTCAGACCCAAAACGTCACCCATTCCTTCTCTCCAGAGATGCTGCCTGTCCTGCTGAGTTACTCCAGCATTTTGTGTCTATCTTCGGTTTAAACCAGCATCTGCAGTTCCTTCCTACACACATAGAACATTACAGCAGTGAAACAGGCCCTTTGGCCCACAATGTCCGTGCCGAACATGACAGGATATAGAACATTACAGCAGTCAAATAGGCCCTTTGGCCCACAATGTGCGTGCTGACACGATAGAACATAAAACAGCACATGAATGGGCCCTTCGGCCCTCAATGTCTGTACTGTAAAGATGCCAATTAAACTACCCTCTTCTGCCTATGCAAGATCCATATCCCTCCATTCCCTGCACTATCTCTCCATTCTGTGCCTATCTACAATCTTCCTAAATCTTCCTTAAACACATTTTAAGTACCCACCACTCTACATAAACAAAACACCAGTCTCACACATCTCCTTTACACATTTTCCTCATGTCCTTCTAGTCCTGAAGAAGGGTCCCGATTCGACATTGCCAGTCCATTCCCTCCCCAGACGCTGCCTGACGCCGGCTGAGTCTCTCCAGCACCTTATGTTTGGTCCAGAGCTGCCAGTGGAGTGCCGCACTCTGGGAGCGACCACTGAGACAATCCACCCACAGAACCCCGCGCGGTGCAGTGGCGGGCACGCTCGGCTCAGAAATTTTGTCTACCTTCGATTTTCCAGCATCTGCAGTTCTTACTTAAACACTGAGCTCAGAAACGTTTGACAGAAATATTCTGAGCCGTGTCACTGCCTGTGGGTTTAGCAGTGCAATGCCAGGTCTTTCCTGCATCAACACAGTGAGTGAGTGAGTGCTCTTGGACAAAGGTTACAATGAGAGGTTGGAGGCTGAGAGCAGACATAATAAAATTATTGGAGGCATAGTTAGGGTAGAGAGGGGGAATGATGTGCAGTTCTGATCACCCCATTACATAGAAACATAGAAAATAGGTGCAGGAGTAGGCCATTAGGCCGTTCGAGCCTGCACCGCCATTCAATATGATCATGGCCAATCATCCAACTCAGTATCCTGTATCTGCCTCCTCTCCATACCCCCCTGATCCCTTTAGCCACAAGGGTCACATCTAACTCCCTCTTAAATATAGCCAATGAACTGGTCTCAACTACCTTCTGTGGCAGAGAATTCCACAGATTCACCACTCTGTGCGAAAAATGTTTTTCTCATCTCTGTCCTAAAAGACTTCCCCCTGATCCTTAAACTGTGACCTCTTGTTCTGAACTTCCCCAACATCAGGAACAATCTTCCTGCATCTAGCCATCTAGGGTCCAACCCCTTAAGAATTTTGTAAGTTTCTGTAAGATCTCCCTCAATCTTCTAAATTCCAGCGAGTACAAGCTGAGAAGATCAAGTATTTCTTCATATGGAAGTCCTGCCATCCCAGGAATCAGTCTGGTGAACCTTCTCTGTACTCCCTCTATGGCAAGAATGTCTTTCGTCAGATTAGGAGACCAAAACTGTACGCAATACTCCAGGTGTGGTCTCACCAAGACCCTGTACAACTGCAGTAGAACCTCCCTGCTCCTATTACAAGAAGGATGTGGAGACTTTGGAGAAGGTGCAGAGGAGACTCACCAGGATGCTGCCTGGATTGGAGGGTAGTAGCTATAAAGAGAGGTTGGACAGACTTGGAATGTTTTCTCTGAAGTGTCAGAGGTTGAGGGGCGACCTGATAGAAGTTTATAAAATGAGACGTGGTAAACAGTCACAAACGTTTTCCATGGGGTGGAAATGGCAAAGACTAGATGCAATAGCTTTACAGCGAGCGGGGCAAAGTTTAAAGGAGATGTACGGGGCAAGATGTATTTTTACACAGAGAATGGTGGGTGCCTGGAATGTGCAGCCAGGGTCGGTGGTGGAGGTAGCAGCTTTTATGAAGCTTTCAGATAGACAATCTTCCCAATGTTGGGCGAGTCCAGAACCAGGGGCCACGCACAGTCTTAGAATAAAGGGGAGGTCATTTAAGACTGAGGTGAGAAAAAACGTTTCCACCCAGAGAGTTGTGAATTTGTGGAATTCCATGCCACAGAGGGCAGTGGAGGCCAAGTCACTGGATGGATTTAAGAGAGAGTTAGATAGAGCTCTAGGGGCTGGTGGAATCAAGGGATATGGAGAGAAGGCAGGCACGGGTTATTGATAGGGGACGATCAGCCATGATCACATTGAATGGTGGTGCTGGCTCGAAGGGCCGAATGGCCTCCTCCTGCACCTATTGTCTATATTTCTATGAAGTGCTGGAGTAATTCAGTGGGTCATTCAGCAACTGCGTAGAACATGGAAAGGTGACGACTGGATTTTTTTTCAGACCAATTGTAGGGGGTTTGGGAGGGGGGGGCGGATTGTAGAAGGCAGGAAGAGAGGTGAGGCAGGATAATCTCTGGGTTATTCCAGCATTTGTGTCTTTTTTCGTAAACTAGCATCTGCAGTTTCTTGCATCACCTTTTAGATAGGCACATGGATATGTAGGGATATGGATCATGTGCAGGCAGAGGCGTCATAGAGTGAGTCATAAGAATGATACAGCGTGGAAACAGGCCCTTCAGCCCAACTTGCCCACACCAGTCAACATGTCCCAGCTATATTAGTCCTACCTGGTAGACAGAAATGCTGGAGAAACTCAGCGGGTGAGGCAGCATCTATGGAGCAAAGGAAATGGGCAACGTTTTGGGTCAAAACCCTTGTTCAGACTGATGTAACATGGCTGATCGTCTCCAATCAATAACCCGTGCCTGCCTTCTCCCCATAACCCTTGACTCCACTAGCCCCTAGAGTTCTATCTAACTCTCCCTTAAATCCATCCACTGGTCCTTGATTCCCCTACTCTGGGCAAGAGACCCTGTGCGTCTTCCCGATCTATCCCTCTCATGATATACACCTCTATAAGATCACCCCTCATCCTCCTGCGCTCCAAGGAATAGAGACCCAGCCTACTCACCCTCTCCCTATAGCTCACACCCTCTAGTCCTAGCACCATTCTCGTAAATCTTCTCTGAACCCTTTCAAGCTGGACAATATCCTTCCTATAACACGATGCCCAGAGCTGAATGCAATACTTTAAATGCGGTCTCACTGACGCCTTAGACAGCTGTGACAAGATCTGCGAACTTCTATACTCAAGATAGTTTATATTGGCATCATGTTTGGCGTGGACAGTTGCGGGCCAAAGGGCCTGATCATTTGTTTCGTAAATGTCACAAAATACTTTGGTGGGCCTCTGAATCTCTCGTGGGGGAATATGAGACCTGCCTTTCCCTTGTCCCTCTCCCTGGCTCTCTTGTGATAGAAGCAAAAGGGTCTCGACCTGAAACATTAACCATCCTTTTCTCCAGAGATGCTGCCTGTCCTGCTGAGTTACTTCGATTTTTTGTGTCTATCTGCAGTTCCTTCCTACACATTTCTCTGAAATCCTTCCAGCTTAATGACATACTCCCTCTAACAGGGCGACCAAAACTGAACACCATATTCCAAATGTTTAAGAAAGAAGTGCAGGTGCTGGAAAAATCGAAGGTCGAAAATCGAAGTAATCGAATGCTGGAGAAACTCAACGGGTGAGGCAGCATCTATGGACAAAGAAGGGTCTCGACCCGAAACGTCACCTATTTCCTTCACTCCATATATGCTGCCTCACCCCGCTGAGTTTCCCCAGTATTTTTATCTACCTTCCATACTCCAAATGTGGCCTCGTCAATGTCTTGTACAACCGTAACACAACACGCCAAATGCTCTACTCCATAGCCTGACCAAGAGAGAGGAAGAAGGATGTTAAGGGATATAAGAATAACTAGAAGAGAGAGTGGGATACATGGTGCAGGGCCCGGAGTGGGTTACAGAGACAGGGAGGGGTGTGGGGGGTGGGTGGGAGTTTACCGAGACAGGGAGGGGTGTGGGGGCCGGAGGGGGTTACAGATGGGGGTGGGAGGGAGTTATGCTCCTGTCCCACTTAGGAAACGTGAACAGAAACCTCTGGAGACTTTGCGCCCCACCCAAGGTTTCCTTGCGGTTCCCAGAGTTTTTTGTCAGTCTCCCTAATGGTTGAAAGTGGTTTTCGCTTCTTCTAAACCTCCGGGAACCGCACGGAAGCCTTGGGTGGGGCGCAAAGTCTGCACAGGTTTCCGTTCAGGTTTCCTAAGTGGGACAGGGCATTACAGAGAGAGGGAGGGGTGGGGGGGCTAGAGGGGTTTACAGAGTCGGAGAGGTATGGAGCCCTAGTTGAAAGACAAGTGGTGGAGGTTTGGGCTTCCTGCTGTACTGAGACCAACATTGACCCTTCTGCCTAGACTGATTATTCTGCATCTTCCTATTGTTGCTGGTGGCATCTTGCAGCATCCTTGTTGCTGCCCGCTGGACAGGTGGAGTTTTGCCATGTCTTGGGTTATGAAAAGAAGGAGCCTCTCTGATTCGCGTCCATTGCGTACAATGAGAATAAGTACATAATAGAGCTTCACAATTTAGCAACGGTGAGTCAAGGGTTGATTTTGACTCTCAATGTAATGCATTAGCAGCCATTAAGAATCGCTGTTAATTCTGCGGTGGTGGGATGGAGGCTTTGTAAAGCAGAACATTCAACAGGATGTGTTGCACAGTGATGAGATAATTAACGTTCACTACTCACTGCCTCCCAGCTCTGTATTCTTGCCGGGGTCACCCTGTATAGCTGGCACCAAGGCTGTGGCCTGGGCACCTTGCCAGGGGGTGGCTTTGCTATCTCTGCCTGGGGAGAGGGGGAAAGAGACAGAGAGGGGAGAAGCAATAGCTGAGGGGTGAGAGGAGAGTTAGGGATGGAGGGAGAAAGCAAGGAAGAGTCAGGAGTGTTTTATTGTTGTGTGTCCCAGATAGAACAATGACATTTTTACTTGCTGCAGCAGAGCAGAATATGTAAACATAGTGCACCATAAACAATATGATAAACGAGAGGGAAAAAAAGTTCAGTGTGCATATGTACACATACTCGCAAGTACACAGATACAGAGTTTGGGTGCACTGACTGGTTGACATTTTTTAATTTTGTTGTACATGGTTCATGTTACAATGACAATAAAGAAACTATTACTATATTTATAAGAGTTTAGCTTAGGGATTGTTGTGGAGCAGAGGGATCTAGGCGTGCAGTCTGCAACGTTGCCATTTCCTTCGCTCCATAGATGCTGCCGCACCCGCTGAGTTTCTCCAGCATTTTTGTCTACCTATGTGTGCAGGAACCTGGTTTCCTGAAAGTGGCGTCACATAGTTAGACAAAAGTGCTAGAGAAACTCAGCGGGTGAGGTAGCATCTATGGAGCAAAGGAAATAGGCAAGGTTTCGGGCTGAAACCCTTCTTCAAACCCTTCGTCACATAGATAGGTGTCTTTTGGTGCGTTGGCCTTCATCAATTCAATTCAATTCAACTTTAATGTCATTGCACAGATACAAGTCTGGGTACAACGAAATGCAGTTTAGCGTCAGTTCGTTGTGACAGCGATATAGAAAATAAATCCAGAATGCAGACAATGTGGACGGAGGGACTGGAGAAATCTATCGGAGGGACTCCGAGTTCAGCAGTGTGATGGTGTTGTTGTAGAAGCTGTTCCTCATCCTACTGGTGCGGGACCTGAGGCTCCTGCACCGTCTCCCTGATAGTAGGAGGGCAAACAGTCCATGGTTAGGGTGGGAGGGGTCTTTGATGATCTTCCCAGCCTGTCTCGGGCACCGTTTTCGGTGGAGGGCATCCATGGCAGGGAGCGGGGCACCGATGATGTACTGGGCGGTTTTCACCACCCGTTGTAGTGCCTTCCTATCTGCCACGGTGCAACTGCTGTACCATACCGTAAAGCAGGTAGTCAGGATGCTTTCGATGGTACAGCGGTAAAAGTTGGTCAGGATCTGGGGGGACAGGTGGGCTTTTTTGAGCCGCCTCAGGAAGTAAAGGCGCTGCTGCAGGTGTTGAGGGACCAGGCCAGATCCTCCGAGATGTGTACCCCGAGGAATTTGTAGTTGGAGACCCGCTCCACCTCAGTCCCGTTTATGTGGATGGGGGTGTGTCTGCCCCCTCTGTTCTTTCTAAAGTCAACACTGATTTCCTTCATCTTCTGGGAGTTGAGGATGAGGTTATTGTTGGCACACCAGGTAGTCAGGTGCTGGACCTCCTCCCTGTAGGCTGACTCGTCGTTGTCACTGATCAGTCCTACCACCGTGGTGTTGTCAGCAAATTTTATGATGACGTTGGAGCCATACTTAGGGATGCAGTCATGGGTGAAGAGGGAGTGGAGGAGAGGGCTGAGCACACAGCCCTGTGGCACGCCGGTGTTCAGTGTTATAGTGGAGGAGGTGAGGTTGTTGACCCTAACAGACTGTGGTCTGTTAGTGAGGAAATGCAGTGTCCAATTGCAGAGGGAGGTGGAGATGCCAAGACCGCTGAGTTTGGTGATCAAGCTAGCGGGTATGACAGTGTTAAAGGCGGAGCAGAAGTCAATAAACAGCAGCCTGATGTAGGTGTTGTTGCTGTCCAGGTGGGTCAGGGCAGAGTGTAGGGCCGCCGATGTGGACCTGTTTGTCCGGTAGGCAAACTAATGGGGGTCCAGTGTTGGGGGGAGGCTGGCTTTGAGGTGAGCCAAGATCAGCCGCTCAAAGCACTTGGCGATGACCGGGGTGAGTGCCACTGGCCGGTAGTCTTTGAGACTCCCTGTCGCTGATTGTTTGGGCACTGGCACAATGGTAGATGTCTTGAGGCAAGTGGGGACGACACCCTGGGCCAGTGACAGATTGAAAATGTCAGTGAGGACCAGGGATAGTTGTCCAGCACATGCCCTGAGCACCCGCCCGGGGATGCCATCGGGGCTGGCAGCTTTGTGCTCATTCACCTTGCTCAGTGCATCTTGTACATCAGAGGTGGAGAGACTGAGGGGTTCATTTGGGGGTGGAGCAACTTTGATGGCTGGAGTTTTGTTGTCCCGGTCAAAGCGAGCATAGAAGGGGTTTAGCTCATCAGGAAGGGAGGCATTGTCTTGGGGGGGCGGGGGGGGGGGGGGTGTTGACTTAATGGTAATTGGCAGTGGATTTTATTCCTCGCCACATGTGCATGGGGGTCAGAGTTGTTTCGGAAATGCTCCTCGATCCGCCGTTTGTGATTGAGTTTAGCATTCCTAATTCCCTTTTTCAGATTGGCCCTGGATGAGCTGTATCCCTCAGCGTCGCCAGATTTAAAAGCGGCGTCGCGAGCCTTCAGCAGGAGTCTGACCTCCCTGCTCATCCACGGCTTCTGGTTAGGGAAGGTCTTTATCTCTTTGTGGGTAGTGACGTTGTCAGTGCAGAATTTTATATAGTCCAGAACGGTTGAGGTGTATGAGTTGAGAGTTTAACTCCCACTTGGGAGTTAAAGGTGGCCTGGGTGGCAAACAGACTCCAGTCTGTTTGCTGAAACTGTTCCTGTAAAACAGAGACAGCCCCCTCAGGCCAGACCTTCACTGTCCTCACGGTAGGTTTTTGTCAGGGTATTGAGTTCAGTTTATTGTCACGTGTACCAGATGCGGGAAAAGCTTTGGTTGCGTGCTAACCAGTCAGCAGAGAGACAATACGTGATTATAATCGAGCCACTCCGTGTACGGACACATGATAAAGGAAATAACGTGAATGATGTTTAGTGCAAGATAAAGCCAGTAAAGTCCGATCAAAGATTGTCCGAGGGTCTCCAATGAGGTAGATAGTAGTTCAGGACTGGAGACCAGAAATTCAAAGTGGTAGATGGGGGAGAGAGAATGTGAGCAGAGAAAGAGATAATAGTCAATAGACAATAGGTGCAGGAGTAGAGGCCATTTGGCCCTTCGAGCCAGCACCACCATTCAATGTTATCATGGCTGATCATCCCCAGTCAGTACCCCGTTCCTGCCTTCTCCCCATATCCCCTGACTCTGCTATTTTTAAGAGCCCTATCTAGCTCTCTCTTGAAAGCACCCAGAGAACCGGCCTCCACCGTCCTCTGAGGCAGAGAATTCCACAGACTCACCACTCTCTGTGAGAAAAAGCGTTTTGCTTCTCTCCGTTCTAAATGGCCGACCCCTTATTCTTAAACTGTGGCCCCTCGTTCTGGACTCCCCCAACATTGGGAACATGTTTCCTGCCTCTAGTGTGTCCAAGCCCTTAACAATCTTATGTTTCAATGAGATCTCCTCTCATCCTTCTAAACTCCAGAGTGTACAAGCCCAGCCGCTCCATTCTCTCAGCATATGACAGTCCCGCCATCCCGGGAATTAACGTGGTGAACCTACGCTGGGCTCCCTCAATAGCAAGAATATCCTTCCTCAAATTAGGGGACCAAAACTGCACACAATACTCCAGGTGTGGTCTCACCAGGGCCCTGTATAACTGCAGAAGGACCTCTTTGCTCCTATATTCGAATCCTCTTGTTATGAAGGCCAGTGTGCCATTGGCTTTCTTCACTGCCTGCTGTACCTGCATGCTTACTTTCATAGACTGATGTACAGGGACCACCAGATACCGTTTTACTTCCCTGAAAGTATAAAGGAGAGAAAAGAGAAAGAGAGCAGGAAAAAGGGAAAGAGATGGGAGAGAGAAGGATGGATGAGCGAAGGGACAGGAGGAGCAAATGAAACCAGGAAAGGGGGGAAAGAAATACGTGAGTTAGTGGGAGAGGGAGAAGGTAAGAAGGATGAAGAAATCATGCAGATAGAGATCAGACATGAGGGGAGGGAAGGGGAGGAAGAGGGGAAAGAGAGACACACACAAAGAGTGGGTAGAGAGAAGGGGAGAGAGAGAGAGAGGTCACCAAAGATTGGAGAACACAGGGAGAGGAGGGTTGGACAGGCTAGATGCAGGAAGATTGTTCCCGATGTTGGGGAAGTCCAGAACAAGGGGGTCACAGTTCAAGGATAAGGGGGAAGTCTTTTAGGACTGAGATGAGATGCAGGAAGATTGTTCCCTATGTTGGGGAAGTCCAGGACAACGGGTCACAGTTTAAGGATAAGGGGGAAGTATTTTAAGACCGAGATGATAAAAACATTTTTCACACAGAGTGTGGTGAATCTGTGGAATTCTCTGCCACAGAAGGTAGTTGAGGCCAGTTCATTGGCTATATTTAAGAGGGAGTTAGATGTGGCCCTTGTGGCTAAAGGGATCAGGGGGTATGAAGAGAAGGCAGGTACAGGATACTGAGTTGGATGATCAGCCATGATCATATTGAATGGCGGTGCAGGCTCGAAGGGCCGAATGGCCTACTCCTGCACCTATTTTCTATGTTTCTATGTTTCTATAAGAGGGAGGACAGAAAATAATGGGACTGGGACTGAAATGGGGTGAAGAGGGGGGGATGGGAATAGTGGGGGGCAGAGGGAGGATGTTAAATAATGGGGAACAGAGTGAACAAGATCTGGAGAGACAGACGGGGATGTAAAGAAAGGTCGATCTACCCGGTAGTGGGCATCGATGGGGGGGGGGGGGGGGGGGGGGGGCAGAAGAATGAGAATCGAGGGGAGGGAAAGAATAGGGATAGAGAGAGAGAGATTTGGTGAAAGGGGGAGAGAGGAGGTAGAGAAAACAAGGAAGGAAGATGAGAGAAAAATTCTGGAGAGATGCTGCGATGGGGAAGAGTGGAGCCGGAGAACAAGGCGAGAGAGATGTTGTCATAGCAAGCAAGGGGGATGTGTGGTGAAGAGCACTAAAATATAAATACACAGAGTTGTGATTGCAGAGGGAGAGAGAGAGAGAGAGAGAAGGATGCAGGTGGAAAAGGAGAGAGAGAGAGAGAGACCCATGGCAACCGAGAGAACCATGGAAACAGCAAAGATAGATATAGAGAAATGTGAGAGGGAGGGAGAGAGATGGCTATGGGGGAGGTGGATGAGAGCGACAGATGTGAAGGGGGCATGGGGGGGAAGGGTGAGTGGAAGAGGGGTGGTGAATGAGGCAAGGATGGGAGGGAGATAGGGGTTGGTAGGGAAGGAAGGAAGAGGGAAGGATGAATGGACACGGCAGATGCAGTTTAATGCGGATAAATGTGAGGTTATCCACTTTCGTAGCAAAAACAGGAAGGCAGATTATTATCTAAATGGCGTCAAGTTGGGAAAAGGGGAAGTACAACGGGATCTGGAGGTCCTTGCTCATCAGTCAATGAAAGTAAGCATGCAGGTACAGCAGGCAGTGAAGAAAGCGAATGGCATGTTGGTCTTCATAACAAGAGGAGTTGAGTACAGGAGCAAAGAGGTCCTTCTGCAGTTGTACAGGGCCCTGGTGAGACCACACCTGGAGTATTGTGTGCAGTTTTGGTCTCCAAATTCGAGGAAAGACATTCTTGCTATTGAGGGAGTGCAGCGTAGGTTCACCAGGTTAATTCCCGGGATGGCGGGACTGTCATATGCTGAGAGAATGGAGCGCCTGGGCTTGTATACTCTGGAGTTTAGAAGGATGAGAGGGGATCTTATTGAAGATTATTAAGGGTTTGGACACGCTAGAGGCAGGAAACATGTTCCCGATGTTTGGGGAGTCCGGAACCAGGGGCCACAGTATAAGAATAAGGGGACGGCCATTTAGAATGGAGATGAGGAAACACATTTGCACCCAGAGAGTGGTGAGTCTGTGGAATTCTCTGCCTCAGAGGGTGGTGGGGGCCGGTTCCCTGGATACTTTCAAGAGAGAGCTAGATAGGGCACTTAGAGATAGTGGAGTCAGGGGATATGGAGAGAAGGCAGGAACGGGGTACTGATTGGGGATGATCAGCCATGATCACATTGAATGGCAGTGCTGGCTCGAAGGGCCGAATGGTCTACTCTTGCACCTATTGACTAGGGACAAATGCAAAAAAAGGGAGAGAAATGGGGCAGAGAATGAGAGGAGGGTTGTGAATGGGAGAAGGTGAGGAAGGATGGGAGGTTGGGAGGTGGGGGGGAGAGAGAGATAGAGAGAGAGGGGAACTGGAGAATGCATTGCAAGCTTGTCGCCAGGAATAGAAGGCCCGAGCCATATGGTGTTGGGCAGGCTAGGATTTTATTGTTTGGAATGCAGAAGGCGCAAGGGTGATCTTATAGAGGTGTATAAGATCATGAGGGTGATGGATAGGGTGAATGCTTAGTCCTTTACCCAGAGTAGGGGGGTCGTGAACTAGAGGGTATATGTTTAAGGTGAGCGGGGAAAGATTTAGTTACGTTCTTTTTTTAAACACATTAGTGGGTACTTGGAACGCAGGGTTGGTGGTGGAGACTGATACAATAGTGGTGTTTAAGAGGTGTTTAGGTAAGCACACGTGTTTAAGAAGGAACTGCAGATGCTGGAAAATCGAGGGTACACAAAAGTGCTGGAGTAACTCAGCGGGTGCAGCAGCATCTAAGGAGCAAAGGAATTAGGCAACGTTTTGGGCTGAAACCCTTCATCAGACTGATATAGGGTGGGGGGGGGGGGGGTGATGGGGAGGAAAAAGGAAGAGGAGGAGCCCGAGGGCTGAGGGAGAGCTGAGAAGGGGAGGAGACAGCAAGGGCTACCGGAAAGTGGTGAATTCAATGTTTAGTCCACTAGGGTGCAGACTGCCCAAGTGGAATATGAGGTGCTGATCCTCCAGTATCCGGTGTTGCTCACTCTGGCTGATCAGTACTATACTGATCAGTGCTCAATGCTAATATTATACGAACTAATAGAAGGAGTGATCTCGTACAAAGAGTAAGACCAAGGAGTCGAATGGCCTCATGTTCTTGCGCTCCATAATTTCCTCTTCTAGGCACTCTGTTTGTACATCTCTGTGGTCTAGGGGTATTAGCTACGGGGAGAGGTTGGACAGATTGTTTTCTCTGGAATGTGGGAGGTTGAGGGGAGGCCTGATAAAAGTATATGAAACACTTTTAGGTCGGGACCCTACTCCAGTCAAAAACCCGGGTTCCATCCTTACTATGAGTGCTGTTCTGTGCAGAGTTTGTACATTCTCCCCATGACCATGTGGGTTTCCTCTGGTGTCCTCTCACATCCCAAAGTCGTGCAGGTTTGTAGATTAATTGGCTTCTGTAAATTTCCCCCAAGTATGTAAGGGAGTGGATGCAAAACTGCGATAACATAGAACTAGTGTGCAAGTGATCGATGGTCGGCCGAAGGGCCCGTTTCCATGCTGTACCTCAAAACTAAACTTCTCCAGTTTGACCCAAAATGTCACCTATCCACGTTCTCCAAAGATGCTACCTGACCCGCTGAGTTACTCCAGCACTCTGTGAAACGTCACCTATCCACGTTCTCCACAGATGCTGCCTGACCCGCTGAGTTACTCCAGCACTCTGTGAAACGTCACCTATCCATGTTCTCCACAGATGCTGCCTGACCCGCTGAGTTACTCCAGCACTCTGTGAAACATCACCTATCCATGTTCTTCACAGATGCTGCCTGACCCGCTGAGTTACTCCAGCACTCTGTGCCTTTTTCTGTAAATCTGCATCTGCAGTTGATTGTGTCTCCATCTCTTTATTGAACTGGGTGTCGGGAGGGATTGGGACAGGAATCCTATCGAGCTCTTTGAGATATTAATTGTGGATTTTATCTCTACACAGGACTGAAATCCAAACATCAAAACCCATCAGGTCAGTAAAAGATTTTGTGCAACTTTCTGGTTTTCGTTTTCGTTTGCAATGACATGGGTGTCTGGTCTGGATTGTGTTCTGGAGGGGTGGTGCTGGGGGATGGGGGCTCGATTTTGAATGGTTGGACGGCTGGATTGGGTTAGCAGGGATCCTGCGGGCCGCTCGGGAATGGTCACTGGACTCTCATTAATCTTGCAATGTTGTGATCTCATTATCCAAGTGTGATGGGAGCTCTTTTGAAGACGGGCAAGGGGACTTGTTTCTGTTAGTCTGGAAGTGTACATAGAGCTTCACACACCCCCCTACACATCTCTAACCCACCCACCACTCCTTCATTTCCCCCCTACCACAAAACATTGCTGCATTAAATTGCTCTAACTATTATCCATACAGTGCCCTCCATAATGTTTGGGACAAAGACCCATCATTTATTTATTTATTTGCCTCTGTACTCCACAACTTGCGATTTGTGATAGAAAACACCACATGTGGTTAAAGTGCACATTGTCAGATTTTAATAAAGGCCATTTTTGTACATTTTGGTTTCACCATGTAGAAATGACAGCAGTGTTTATACATAGTCCCCCCCCCCATTTCAGTGCACCATAATGTTTGGGACACATGGCATCACAGGAATTGCTCAGGTGCGTAATAATTGCCTTCTCAATGCAAGAGAGCTTTCCGCACCTAGTCTTTCCTCCAGTCTTTCCATCACCTTTGGAAACTTTTATTGCTGTTTATCAACAAGAGGACCAAAGTTGTGCCAATGAAAGTCAAAGAAGCAAGTCCTGGCAACATCCTCGTAAATCTTCTCTGCACAGGGATAGAGGGTTGGAAATGGGCTGGAGGCTTTCTTCAGGGCATGTCTGCATGCCGCGGTGGAGCCGTGTGTGATTTTGGGGTTTGGCGGGGAGGGGACCGTTAATGTCATGCTTCCTTGCAGTTGCGATTGTCTTTGAGCACCCTCCCACCGGGGACAGTTTGGACAGGCATTGGTCCAATGTGAGCATCAAACTCCGCCACGGGAGTGAGGTGTCTGCTCTCACACTGGGCAAAGCTCCCACCTTCCTCTCCCCTTCCACGAGACTCCACACAACAGCAGGAAACATTCTGGCAAATAAGACACAAAGTGCTGGAGTAACTCAGCGAGTCAGGCAGCATCTCTGGAGAACATATGTGGGCAGTGTTTCAGGTCGGGATTCCTCTTCAGACAAGCTTGAAGCTTGAAAAGAGTTGGGGGGCAGGGCAAACCCTGGATGAGTCACTCCAGCACTTTGTGTCTTTTCTTTTTTGTAAACCAGCATCGGCAGTTGCTTGTGTTTTCCAAGTGTTCTCGAAATCTTGGCAAGGGAGCAGGAAACCACAAGCAGTTGGGCGGACCAGAGTTTTTCCCACATTGTTTGCGCTCTGCAGCACAGACTCTACCTGTGGTTAAGTAAACACTGAGTGACTCAGTTTAGAGACCGTTTGCGGATGGTCAGCCATGATCACATTGAATGGTTCGAAGGGCCGAATGGCCTACTCCACCTATTGTCTATTGTTTATTGTTTGGGTGATTGTTTTATTTATTTTTGCCACTTGTGCCTCAGGGGCGAGGCCAGCGTTTTTTGTCCATCTCGAATCGCTTCTTGAGAAGCTGGCCCTGAAGTGTATGTAGCGGCAGATTTTCATATCAGGTAATTAACACCCTAGCCGCTATTTAGATGAGAATGGTTGAAGGGGGTGTCTTCTAAATGCATGCAAGCTCACTCATAGAGACCTTCAGAGCTTCTTCTCAGATATGACTTCAAAACACAGTTTTTTGACGAATAAATGCTTTATAGTTGATAGAAAACAGTAAGATACATCCAAGTTTCTTCCGACTCGTTACTGCAATCTTCTTCGAACTCCAGCTTATTACTTTAGACATTAGAAAACTCCTCGTGTCTCTGTAACACTGGCAAGATCCCCATGATCCCGCATGATCTCCCATGATCTCCTTTAGATCTCCCGTGGACCCCGCACGGCCCGCAGGGTAGAAGGGCCAACCTTCCCTATCGTCTCTCCAAACTAATCTGAAAACTAGACTTCTGCGCAAATTCCACTCACAATATAACGGGCAGTCTGAAATTTAAAGGCACATGCCATGATCAGTGACGTGCAAAACAGGACAAATGGCCACTACATTGTATGGAGAAGCTGTTGGAGTTTGGGGAGGTAAGCGACTGCCAGTGTCATTGACTGAGGAAACACCGCACGTCAATATGTCATCACGCCGCGCCACGCCACAACTTTTTCAGTGACCTGATACGTCAGTCAATGATGCTGGCAGTCGCCGAAAAAATTGCCAAATGGGACAGGCCCTGTAGACTCGGTGATGGCGTCGGAACGTGACACATTTTCCAAAGCAGGATGTGTAAAGGGCCTGTTCCACTTGCGTGTCCTTAGCATGCAAATTACGTGAGCTCGTCGTCGCATTGAGGCGCACGGGCATCGTGTGGCCGCGCGGGGCCGGTCCCACTGAGAAGCGCGGAGGGGTATATAGTTGTGCGCGACATTGCGCGGGGCTCCGACATTTTTGTAGCGAACAAATTCTTTGCATGCCAACGGCCTGTCGCGGAACTGACGGCCAAAGTGGGACGGGCCCAAGACCCTGGCGCGACGTAACGTCTCACCTGCAACAGTAGCAGAAGCAGGCAAACGATCGCCGAACTGGGGCTCACGGCCGTTGCGGATCCGGATCCGGATCCGCCCCCACTTCTACTCCCAGAGCGGGGCCAAGAAAATTGAAGATAGACACAAAATGCTGGAGTAACTCAGCGGGACCGGCAGCATCTCTGGAGAGAAGGAATGGGTGACGTTTCGGGTCAAGACCCTTCTTTCACACTGAAGAAGAGTCTCGACCCGAAACATCACACAAGGACACATAAGTGAGACAGGCCCTTAAGAAGGAACTGCAGATACTGGTTTAAACCAAAGATAGACACAAAAAGCTGGAGTAATTCAGCGGGATAGGCAGCATCACTAGAGAGAAGGAATGGATGACGTTTGGGGTCGGGACCCTTCTTCAGACTGGTTGGGGATAAGGGAAATGAGAGATATAGACGGTGATGTGGAGAGATAAAGGCCAATGAATGAAAGAAATGCCAAAAAAGTAATGTTGGTAATGGAAACAGGCCGTTGTGAACTGTTTGTTGGGTGAAAACGAAAAGCTTGTGTGACTTGGGTGGGGGAGGAGTGGAGAGAGAGGGAATGCCAGGGCTACCTGAAGGTAGTGAAATCTATGTTCACACCACCGGGCTGTAAGCTGCCCAAGTGAAATATGAGGTGCCGTTCCTCCAATTGGTGTTTAGCCTCACTCTGACAATGGAGACCAAGGACAGAAAGGCTGGGTAGGAATAGTGTTTCAAGGTGTTACAAGCAAACAAACTGCTTTTATTCTGTGTGGCATGGAGCTTCTTGAGAGTTGTTGGAGCCGCACTCACCTGGCCAGGTGCAAGCATTCCACCATGCACTTGACTTGTGTCTAGTGGGCTATGGGAGGGCAATGTGATTAAGGCAGCGGATGCGGAGTACATGGACTAATAACGCCCAGGTAAGTGGGGACAATTCCATCACACTTCTGACTTGTGTTTAGAGATATACAGAGCAGAAACAGGCCCTTTGGCTCATTGAGTCCGCACCGACCAGCGATCCCCGCACATTAACGCTATCCTACACACACTAGGGACAATTAACACATGCACCATGCCAATTAACCTACAAACCTGTGCGTCTGCAGTGTGGGAGGAAACCGAAGATCTCAGAGAAAACCCAAGCGTTCACGGGGAAAACGTACAAACTCTGTACAGACAGCGCCCGTAGTCGGGATTGAACCAGGGTCTCAAGCGCTGCAAGCGCTGTAAAGCAGCAACTCTACCGCTGCGCCACAGTGGCCGCCCTGTGTCTTGTAGACCACGAGGAGAGCCCCCTAACCGTTCACGTTGCTTTATTTGTCACGTACCCAGGTGCAGTCAAATACGTTTTTGTACACAGTATATAAGCACTTAGATAGACATCTTAGATAAGCATCACGGATACAGTACAAGTGGACAGCAGCAGTACACTGACACAGGATACAGAGTCACCAGTTGGCACCATTTTAAAGCACCAGTTGTTGTACGTGCAGGATTCTTGGACTGACCACGGAGGCCCGGTCGTGGAGCAAGCGCAGGTGCACAATGCAGTTCCTGCTCCTTGTCGTTGCAGAGTCAGAATCCCAGAACACCTCAACCGCTGGCTGTCCCCTGTCTGACACAGAGCCGTAGCTGCTACGGTATTTATGTGGCTGCTGAAGATGTATCACCGAGGTTAACAGAGGCAGGGAGGGTTGTAGGGACCACAGGAGGGGCCCAGGGAGGGGTGTAGGTGCTCGAGGGGGTTACTGTGATGGGTGAGGGGTGTAGGGGTCGGAGGAGGGGACGGGGAGGGGAGGGGTGTAAGTGCTCGAGGGGATTACAGTGATGGGGGAGGGGTGTAGGGGTTGAAGGGTATTACAGAGACTGGGAGGGGTGACAGATAGCGAGGGATGTAGGAGTAGGGGGGGATGTTTGACTGAGACTGGGTGGGGAGTAAGAGCAGGAGCGGGGGGGGGGGTTACAGACACAGGGAGGGGTGTAGGAGCAGAAAGGGTATGGTCTGGGGGGGGGGGGGGTTACATACGAGTACAGTGCGAGGGACTGCAAGTGTGGGAACTGTAAACATGAGGCAATCATCTGCTGAGGAATCCCGTCCCAACAGTTTGTGAATATTGCTCGGCATTCCCTCTGCATTTCCCAGAGCTGCTTATGGGAAGCACGCCCTCTGCCGGCTCATCAACTCTCCCCAGCAGCTCGTGTGTGCCTGCCTCCCCTGGTTTGCGGATTTCTCTCCCCCCCCCCCCCCCGCGCTCACCGCTGTTCTCCAGAGAGCATCCAAAAACCCTGAGTAATCAAATGAGATTTCTCTTTATTCATTCAAGAGATGTGGGCGTCAGTGCAGGCACGGACTGCATTTAATACCCATCCTTATTGTCCCTGGAGGAGGTGTTGAGATGCTGCACTGTGCTGTGGGCGGGGCGGTGAGGAGGGAGCTCCGCGCTGTGGGAGGGGAAAGCGAGGGAACGCCACACTGTGGGAGGGGCGGGACGGGTCAGGACAGGCTGTGTGCATTTGATTTGTTTGACAACAAGTGTGGAGAGACAGAGGGGGGAGAAAAACCTGCTGGAATGAATGTTACTTGTCGATGATTTGTCATCCGTACCTCCCGCTTTGTGGGAGAGAGATGGTGTCAAGCAGAGTGCAAACAATCCATTATCCAGGCAGGGACGGTCAATAACCAATTGCATCTTCAGTGGAGTGTGCGGCTGGCTTGTGGATCTGGTTTGCTCATTACCCAGCCCCAGTTACTGCAAATTATCTTCAAGTCACTCGCATTTGCCTGGATGTGCCTCATTCAGAGAAAGGATGCAAGTCAGCACTTCGGTCCCTAGAATTTAGACAATTAATGGGGAGTTTTGAGTGAGGATTTTAAGGGAACGTGGATAAACCAGGGCAGAGAGGAGCTCCCCGTGTGTCATTGAGGAGGTGGTAAACCCTAACATTGATGAATTGTGCAATGGGCCTGTCCCTCTTTCACGACTTAATTTGTTCATCCCAACCATTTTTTTAACTCGTGGACGTTTTTTAACGGGCTGGAAAAAACGTCCCGAATTATCTGATGCCACTTGTACCTACGGATGGCATAACGAGCCGCTACAATATATCGACAAACTCCGACAGACTCGAGTTTGAATCGGGGGGGGGGGGGGGAAACCCGGGAGAATTTGTGAATTACCTCGTGAAAGTGGGACAGGCCCTTTAGGCGACTCTTTCGGCGACTGTCAGGGACTAGTTTTAATGGAATTCACCTGGCGACAACCTACGACAACACCTACGTTAACCTACGACAACATGTTGAAAATTTTGCCCTTCAGTCGCCCAAAAAAGTGGGACAGGCCCATATGGAACACATCCTGAATAACATGTGTAAGATTCAAGATTCAAGAGAGTTTCTTGGACAATGAAATTCTTGCTTTGCTTCAGCACAACAGAGCATAGTAGGCATTGACTACAGAACAGATCAGTGTATCCATATACCATTATATACGTAAATACACACATGAATAAACAAACTGATAAAGTGCAAATATACGGACAATGGGCTATTAATGTTCAGAGTTTTGTCTGAGCCAAGTTTAATAGCCTGATGGCTGTGGGGAAGTAGCTGAACCTGGACGTTGCAGTCCTCAGGCTCCTGTACCTTCTACCTGAAGGTAGTGGGGAGATGAATGTGTGGCCAGGATGGTGTGGGTCCTTGATGATACTGCCAGCCTTTTTGAGGCAGCGACTGCGATAGATCCCCTCGATGGAAGGGAGGTCAGAGCCAATAATGGACTGGGCAGTGTTTACTACTTTTTGTAGCCTTTTCCTCTTCAGGGCGCTCAAGTTGCCAAACCAAGCCACGATGCAACCGGTCAGCAAGCTCTCTACTGTGCACCTGTAGAAGTTAGAGAGAGTGCTCCTCGACAAACTGACTCTCCATAATCTTCTCAGGAAGTAGAGGCGCTGATGTGCTTTCTTAATAATTGCATCTTTGTTTCTTAATAATTGCAGAATAATTGCAGAAAGAACTGCAGATGCTGGTTAAAATCGAAGGTAGACACAAAATGCTGGAGTAACTCAGCGGGTGAGACAGCGTCTCAGGAGAGAAGGAACGGGCGACATTTTCGTGTCGAGACCCGATACGTCGCCCATTACTTCTCAACTGAGATGCTGCCTCACCCGCTGAGTTACTCCAATATTTTGTGTCTACGTCCTGAATAACATTGTGAAATGGGGTGAGTGGGGAACTGTTGTTTCAGTTTAAGTTTATCATTGCCACATGAACTGAGGTAGAGAGAAAAGCTCAGTTTTTATGTTATAGGAGCAGGATTAGGCTATTCGGCCCATTAAGTATGCTGTGCCATTCACTTGTGGCTGATCTATCTCTCCCTCTCATCCACATTCCCCTGCCTTCTCTCCATAACCCCTGACACCCGCACTAATCAACAATCTATCAATCTCCGCCTCAAAAATATCCATTGACTTGGCCTCCACAGCCGTCTGTGGTAAAATTAATTCCACAGATCCACCACAATAGACAATAGGTGCAGGAGTAGGCCATTTGGTTCTTCGAGCCAGCACCGCCATTCAATGTGATCACGGCTGATCATCCCCAATCAGTTCCCCGTTCCTGCCTTCTCCCCATATCCCCTGACTCCGCTATCTTTAAGAGCCCTATCTAGCTCTCTCTTGAAAGCATCCAGAGAACCGGCCTCCACCGCCCTCTGAGGCAGAGAATTCCACAGACTCACCACTCTCTGTGAGAAAAAGTGTTTCCTCGTCTCCATTCTAAATGGCTGACCCCTTATTCTTAAACTGTGTGTAGCCCCTGGTTCTGGACTCCCCCAACATCGGGAACATGTTTCCTACCTCTAGCATGTCCAAGCCCTTAACAATCTTATATGTTTCAATGAGATAACCTCTCATCCTTCTAAACTCCAGAGTGTACAAGCCCAGCTGCTCCATTCTCTCAGCATATGACAGTCCCGCCATCCCGGGAATTAACCTGGTGAACCTACGCTGGGCTCCCTCAATAGCAAGAATGTCCTTCCTCAAATTTGGAGACCAAAACTGCACACAATACTCCAGGTGTGGTCTCACTAGGGCCCTGTACAACTGCAGAGCCTCTGGTTAACCACCGTCTGGTTAAAGAAATTCCTCTTCATCTGCTTTCTAAAAGTACATCCTTTTATTCTAAGGCTATGACCTCTGGTCCTGGACACTCCCACATGTGAAAACATTCTTTCTACATTTCATGTTTCAATGAGGGTGCCCCTCATCCTACTAAACTCCAACGAGTACCGTCAAACGCTCATCATATGTTAACCAATTATTAGATTAGATTCGATTCAACTTCATTGTCATTGCACATAGTACAAGTACAGTACAACAAAATGCAGTTTTGCATCTAACCCGGGTGCAAAGTGGTAAAGTGCTGACTAAGACAATATATACAAATGAGGATATATTGGTGTATGTACATGGGCATATACATATATACAGATAGTTGTTAAGGTGCAAAAGATTGACATGTGCTATATTCTGGTGAATAAGAACTTAGCTATAAATTATGTAAACTATAAATAATACTGATAAGAAGTGGGGGGGGGGGGGGAGGAGGGCTAGCGCTGGGCCTGTGAGTTCAGCAGGGTAATGACGTTGGGGAAGAAGCTGTTCCTTAGCCTGCTGCTGCGAGACCTGAGGCTCCTGTACCGCCTCCCTGATGGGAGGAGGGCAAACAGTCCATGGTTGGGGTGTGAGGGGTCCTTAATGATTTTGCCAGCCCGTCTCAGACACTGTGTGGGGTGAAGGACAGCCACGGCAGGGAGCGGGGGCACCGATGATGTGATGGGCGCAGTGCCTTCCTGTCAGCTGTGGTGCAGCCGCTGTACCACACGGTGAAGCAGGTGGTCACGATGCTTTCTATGGTACAGCGGTAGAATTTGGACTGGATCTGAGGGGGCAGCTGATCTTTCTTAAGCCTCCTCAGAATGTAGAGGCGCTGCTGCGCCTTTTTAATCAGTTTGGCAGTGTTGAGGGACCAGGACAGAGATGTGTACCCCAAGGAATTTGAAGTTGGAGACTCGCTCCACCTCAGTCCCGTTTATGTGGAGGGGGGGGTGTCTGCTACCTCTGGTCTTCCGGTAGTCCACAATGATTTCCCTCGTCTTCTGTGTGTTGAGGATAAGGTTGTTGTTGGTACACCAAGCTGCCAGGTGCTGGACCATCATGCTCGGGATCATTCTCATAAACCTCCTCTGGTCCCTCTCCAAGGCCAGCATGTCCTTCCTTACATGGGCGCAAAACTGCTCATAAAACTCTAAATATGGCCTGACCAGTGCCTGATAAAGCCTCAGCCTTTGTACTCTATCCAAACAGATCAGATATACTTATCTCGTGTGGCGTGCACAGCCTAAAGTTGTAGGACAACTTGGCCTATTTGATCTTCTGTTTGTGCACGTCGAGTTGATTGCATTAGTCGAAACAGGGCGGACCACTTGAAGGTTGCAATCTTCCACCCCGTCAGATATACCATGCATAAGTACCATAGGCAAAGCGAATGGAAAGATACAGAGTGCAGAAAACAAGGAATTGCACTACACCCCAGGTACACGTGACAATAAAATATCATTGAATGTAGTTCTCATCATTGTAGTGCATCAGTTCCAAAGTCCAATGCCCGGGGTGGGGTAGAGGTGAATCGGACAGTACCCTAGCGTTTGGAAGCCTGATAACAGAGGGGGAAGAAGCTGGTGGTGCGCGCTTTCAAGCTGCTGTACCTTCTGTCCGATGGGAGCGGGGAGGGACAGGGTCAAGTCTTTGATTATGTCGGGCGTTTTCCCGAGGCAGCGTGTCGAGTTGATGGCACGTGGACAATCTGAAAGTGGTATCGTGCGTACAGCCGCTCAGTCTCGGGGTGACGAGTGATCAGTGACATGATTGGTCATGGGGTGCGTGAAGGGGTGCGTGCGCGGTTCTTTGACGGGGTCGGTGATGAGCCTCCCTGACCGACTCTGTCCTCCGACATTCCGCAGGGAATGCTGTGGGTGTGCGGGGCGAGGAGCTGACGCTGGTTTACATAACTGCCTGTGTGCGACGCTGCCACCATCCTGGCGTTCCAGCTGAGATCGCTGGCAGGCTGCGGGAAGGAGCTGCCTTGCACTGAGCGATGCTGACAATGAATTATTCAAGGCCTCACAAACGAGCAGATTGCAACTCTCGGCAGCTCTGTCGTTGCGTTCTGGTGCTCGTTAAATCAGGCAATCTCACAGATTTATCTCACGCACAGGTTTTACACGCAGAGTGAAGCTCCCTCCGCACTGTCCCATCACACACATTCTACATGGAGTGTTCGAGGTTGCAGCCCCTCTTCAAGTATCTGAAGGGGCTGCTCCTCAAGTTTTGGCTCCACTTTAGTCCGAAGTTATTGATTTTTGGGCACCCGGTACAGGGGAGGGAGGGTCGAGAGGGAGGAGGGGGTCTCCATGTCCGTCTGCTCCTAGCCTGGCCAAGATGGCCATTCGCGGGTCTGGGCAGCGGGCAGTCGACGGCAGCACAGCAGTCGGCTGCCCGCCCACTTTTCTGGGGTTATGTCCATGCCCGTGTGTCCCTGGAGGGGGACCACACACGCGGTGTCCACGGGGACTGTGGAGGCCGTCCGTGAACGCTGGTCGCCGCGGGAGGTCGAATGTATTGTTGATAAAAATGCTAATATTTTAATTTGATAACTTTCTTTGTAAAATGCCAATATAGGCATTCCTTGATCATGTTACTACTGTGTATTTTTGTTTGATCTGAATAAAAGCGTTTTGTATAAAATAAAAGGGGTCAGTCACAGACCCAAGGCCCGGGGTCAGTCACAGACCCAAGGCCCGGGGTCAGTCACAGACCCAAGGGTCAGTCACAGACCCAAGGCCCGGGGTCAGACACAGACCCAAGGCCCGGGGTCAGTCACAGACCCAAGGCCCGGGGTCAGTCACAGACCCAAGGCCCGGGGTCAGTCACAGACCCAAGGGTCAGTCACAGACCCAAGGCCCGGGGTCAGTCACAGACCCAAGGGTCAGTCACAGACCCAAGGCCCGGGGCCAGACACAGACCCAAGGCCCGGGGTCAGTCACAGACCCAAGGCCCGGGGCCAGTCACAGACCCAAGGCCCGGGGTCAGTCACAGACCCAAGGCTCGGGGTCAATCACAGACCCAAGGCCCGGGGTCAGTCACAGACCCAAGGGTCAGTCACAGACCCAAGGCCCGGGGTCAGACACAGACCCAAGGCCCGGGGTCAGACACAGACCCAAGGCCCGGGGTCAGACACAGACCCAAGGCCCGGGGTCAGTCACAGACCCAAGGCCCGGGGTCAGATACAGACCCAAGGGTCAGACACAGACCCAAGGCCCGGGGTCAGTCACAGACCCAAGGCCCGGGGTCAGTCACAGACCCAAGGCCCGGGGTCAGATACAGACCCAAGGCCCGGGGTCAGTCACAGAACTAGGCCCGGGGTCAGTCACAGACCCAAGGCCCGGGGTCAGTCACAGACCCAAGGCCCGGGGTCAGATACAGACCCAAGGGTCAGACACAGACCCAAGGCCCGGGGCCAGACACAGACCCAAGGCCCGGGGTCAGTCACAGACCCAAGGCCCGGGGTCAGTCACAGAACTAGGCCCGGGGTCAGTCACAGACCCAAGGCCCGGGGTCAGTCACAGACCCAAGGCCCGGGGTCAGTCACAGACCCAAGGCCCGGGGTCAGTTTTAGACCCAAGGCCCGGGGTCAGACACAGACCCAAGGCCCGGGGTCAGACACAGACCCAAGGCCCGGGGTCAGTCACAGACCCAAGGCCCGGGGTCAGACACAGACCCAAGGCCCGGGGTCAGACACAGACCCAAGGCCCGGGGTCAGACACAGACCCAAGGCCCGGGGTCAGACACAGACCCAAGGCCCGGGGTCAGACACAGACCCAAGGCCCGGGGTCAGACACAGACCCAAGGCCCGGGGTCAGACACAGACCCAAGGCCCGGGGTCAGACACAGACCCAAGGCCCGGGGTCAGTTTTAGACCCAAGGCCCGGGGTCAGTTTTAGACCCAAGGCCCGGGGTCAGACACAGACCCAAGGCCCGGGGTCAGACACAGACCCAAGGCCCGGGGTCAGTTACAGGCCCAAGGCCCGGGGTCAGTTTTAGACCCAAGGCCCGGGGTCAGACACAGACCCAAGGCCCGGGGTCAGACACAGACCCAAGGCCCGGGGTCAGACACAGACCCAAGGCCCGGGGTCAGTTACAGGCCCAAGGCCCGGGGTCAGTTACAGGCCCAAGGCCCGGGGTCAGTTACAGGCCCAAGGTCCGGGGTCAGACACAGACCCAAGGCCCGGGGTCAGTTACAGGCCCAAGGTCCGGGGTCAGACACAGACCCAAGGCCCGGGGTCAGTTACAGGCCCAAGGCCCGGGGTCAGTTACAGGCCCAAGGCCCGGGGTCAGTTACAGGCCCAAGGTCCGGGGTCAGACACAGACCCAAGGCCCGGGGTCAGACACAGACCCAAGGCCCGGGGTCAGACACAGACCCAAGGCCCGGGGTCAGTTACAGGCCCAAGGCCCGGGGTCAGTTACAGGCCCAAGGCCCGGGGTCAGACACAGACCCAAGGCCCGGGGTCAGACACAGACCCAAGGCCCGGGGTCAGTTACAGGCCCAAGGCCCGGGGTCAGTTTTAGACCCAAGGCCCGGGGTCAGATACAGACCCAAGGCCCGGGGTCAGACACAGACCCAAGGCCCGGGGTCAGTTACAGACCCAAGGCCCGGGGTCAGTTACAGGCCCAAGGCCCGGGGTCAGTTACAGGCCCAAGGTCCGGGGTCAGACACAGACCCAAGGCCCGGGGTCAGACACAGACCCAAGGCCCGGGGTCAGACACAGACCCAAGGCCCGGGGTCAGACACAGACCCAAGGCCCGGGGTCAGTTACAGGCCCAAGGCCCGGGGTCAGTCACCGACCCAAGGCCCGGGGTCAGACACAGACCCAAGGCCCCGGGCCTTTCCTGAGAGCCGGCCCCAGGCAACATGAGCTGCCTTTCCCAGATGCCCAGCGTGATGTGGGGAGATGTGTACAGTTGGTCCTGCACACTCTACACTTCCTCGCCCTTGTCTTCATGCCCTGGCGGTCCGTGTTGCCACCTGGCGGTGGGAGCGGTCCCCAGTGGAGGTCTCTCTGTACGTGGAGTGTGAGGGGTTGCAGCCCCTGTACGACTATCTGACGGGGCTGCACTTTAGCCTCAAGCTCCTGATCTTTGGTCACCCGGTACAGAGGGGGGGAGGGGGGGTCTCCCTGTCGGTCTGCTCCTGGGCCTGGCCAAGATGGTCCAGGCAGCGGGCGGTCGATGGTCACACCAGAGTCGGCTGCCTGCCCCTCCTCCGGGCCGACATCTGTGCCCGCGTGTCCCTGGAGAGGGAACACACACACACGCGGTGTCCACGGGGATTCTGAAGGCCGTCCGTCAATGCAGATCGCCGTGGGGGGGTGGGTGGGCGAGCATGTTGAAGATAAAGTTGACGATATTTTAATTTGATAACTGTTTTGTTTGGTAAGGGCAGTCCTGATCTTGTTTCTACTCTGTATTTGTTTTGAATCAAAGCATTTTGTATTGTCAATTAATCAAAGACTTTATTGTCATTCAAATATACACCAACAAATGCAAGTCTGAACGAAATTTCGTTACATTTAAGAAGGAACTGCAGATGCTGGAAAAACGAAGGTCGACAAACGTGCTGGAGAAACTCAGCGGGTGCAGCAGCATCTCTGGGGCAAAGGAAATAGGCAACGTTTTGGGCAGAAACCCTGTCCGAAACGTTTCCTATTTCCTTCACTCCATAGATGCTGCTGCACCCGCTGAGTTTCTCCAGCACTTTTGTCTACCTTTGAAATTTCGTTGCATCTGGCTCACCGTGCAACATAAAACAACAAAAGGATAAAATAGATAAAAAGATAAAATAGATAATATTGGCGGCACAT
Organism: Raja brachyura; assembly: GCA_963514005.1. The sequence continues at coordinate 109,186 of CAUPSL010000306.1, forward strand.
TATATGGAATTCAAGAGTCTGATGGCTCGGGGGAAGAAGTTGTTACAACACCTGGCCGTTCTGCTCCTCATACTGCGATACCTTTTGCCCGAGGGCAGCAGAGTGAACAGTCCATGGTAGAGATGCTTGCGGTCTTTTATAATGCTGTTGGCCTTGGACAAGCAACGTTTGCACGCAATGTCCCAGATTGAAGGAAGAGAAGTCCCGATGATTTTTTCAGCCGTCCTCACCACTCTCTGCACGGACTTCCAGTCGGAGGCTTTACAGTCCCTAAACCAGACAGAGATGCAGCTGGTCAAAATGCTCTCTATGGTGCCCCTGTAGAAAGTGGTGAGGACGGGATGTGGGAGGTGAGCTCTTCTCATCCGCCGCAGAAAGTGCAAACGCTGCTGCGCTCTCTTAACTGGTGATGCGGTGTTTTGTGACCAGGTCAGACAGTTTGTGATCTGCAACCCCAGGAATTTAGTGCTACTGACCACCTCCACATCGCTGTCATTAATGTGTAGTGGTGTGTGACTGTGCCGGTTTCTCCTGAAGTCAACGATGACCTCCTTTGTTTTGTTAACATTCACGATCAGATTGTTTGTGTTGCACCAGTCCACCAGTTGTTTCACCTCCTCCCTGTAGACCAGTTCGTTGTCGTCCCGGATAAGGCCCACCACTGTTGTGTCATGCGCGTACTTCATGATGTGGTTTGTACTAAACCTGGCACAACAGTCGTGGGTCATCAGGGTAAACCAGGGTAAACAACGCTAGTGGGAGTTGTGTACAGGCCACCTAACAGTAGTATTGGAGTTGGGGATGGTATCAAACAGGAAATTAGAAGTGCATGCAACAAGGGTAACACAGTTATAATGGGTGACTTCAATCTGCATATAGATTGGGTGAATCAAATTGGCAGGGGTGCCGAGGAAGATGATTCCTTGGATGTATGCGGGGTAGTTTTCTAAACCAGCATTTGGAGGAACCAACGAGAGAGTAGGCTATTCTAGACTGGGTATTGAGTAATGAGGAACGGTTAGTTAGCGGTCTTGTTGTGCGTGGCCCCTTGGACAAGAGTGACCATAATATGATTGAGTTCTTCATTAGGATGGAGAGTGACATAATTAAGTCAGAAACAAGGGTTCTGAACTTAAACCAAGGTAACTTTGAAGGTACCGTGAATTGGCCAGGATAGACTGGCAGGTGAGTCTTAAAGGGTTGACAGTGGATGTGCAATGGAAGGTATTTAAAGACTGCATGGATGAAGTACAAAAATTGTTCATCCCAGTTTGGCAAAAGAATAAATCAGGGAAGGTGGTGCATCCGTGGATACCAAGGGAAATCAGGGATAGTATAAAAACTAAAGATGAGGCATACAAATTGGACAAAAAAAGCAGCCTACTAGAAGACTGGGAGAAATTCAGAATCCAGCAGAGGAGGACAAAGGGCTTAATTAGGAAATGGAAAATAGATTATGAAAGGAAACTGGCAGGGAACATAAAAACTGACTGCAAAAGTTTTTATAGATATGTGAAAAGAAAGAGACTAGTTAGAACAAATGTTGGTCCCTTGCAGTCAGAAGCAGGTGAATTGATCATGGGGAACAAGGACATGGCAGACCAATTGAATAACTACTTTGGTTCTGTCTTCGCTAAGGAAGACATAAATAATCTGCCGGAAATAGCAGTGGACCGGAGGTCAAATAAGATGGCGGAACTGAGTGAAATCCAGGTTAGCTGGGAAGTGGAGTTGGGTAAATTGAACGGATTAAAGGCCGATAAATCCCCAGGGCCAGATAGTCTGCATCCCAGAGTACTCAAGGAGGTAGCCACGGAAATAGTGGATGCATTAGTGATAAATTTTCAAAACGCCTTAGATTCTGGAGTAGTTCCTGAGGATTGGAGGATAGCTAATGTAGCCCCACTTTTTAAAAAGGGAGGGAGAGAGAAAACGGGGAATTACAGACCAGTTAGTCTAACATCGGTAGTGGGGAAACTGCTAGAGTCAGTTATTAAAGATGGGATAGCAGCACATCTGGAAAGTGGTGAAATCATTGGACAAAGTCAGCATGGATTTACAAAAGGTAAATCATGTCTGACGAATCTTATAGAATGTTTCGAGGATTTAACTAGTAGAGTGGATAAGGGAGAACCGGTGGATGTGTTATATCTGGACTTTCAGAAGGCTTTCGACAAGGTCCCACATAAGAGATTAGTATATAAACTTAAAGCACACGGTATTGGTGGTTCAATATCGATGTGGATAGAGAACTGGCTGCCAGACAGGAAGCAAAGGGTAGGAGTAAACGTGTCCTTTTCAGAATGGCAGGCAGCGACTAGTGGGGTACCGCAAGGCTCAGTGCTAGGACCCCAGCTATTTACAATATACATTAATGATTTGGACGAGGGAATTGAATGCAACATCTCCAAATTTGCAGATGACACCAAGCTGGGAGGCAGTGTTAGCTGTGAGGAGGATGCTAGGAGGCTGCAGGGGGATTTGGATAGGCTGAGTGAATGGGCAGATGCATGGCAGATGCAGTATAATGTGGATAAATGTGCACTTTGGTGGCAAAAACATGAGGGTAGACTATTATCTGAATGGTGGCAGATTAGGAAAAGTGGAGATGCAACGAGACCTGGGTGTCATGGTACACCAGGTATGCAGGTGCAGCAGGCAGTGAAGAAAGGAAATGGTATGTTAGCATTCATAGCGAAAGGATTTGAGTATAGGAGCAGGGAGGTTCTACTGCAGTTGTACAGGGTTTTGGTGAGACCACGCCAGGAGTATTGCGTACAGTTTTGGTCTCCAAATCTGAGGAAAGACATTCTTGCCATACAGGGGGTTCAGAGAAGGTTCACCAGACTGATTCCTGGGATGTTGGGACTTTCATATGAAGAAAGACTGGATAGACTTGGCTTGTACTCACTGGAATTTAGAAGATTGAGGGGGGATCTTATAGAAACGTACAAAATTCTTAAGGGGTTGGACAGGCTATATGCAGGAAGATTGTTCCCGATGTTGGGGGAGTCCAGAACAAAGGGTCACAGTCTAAGGATAAGGGGGAATTCCTTTAGGACTGATGTGAGGAAAACATTCTTTACACAGAGAGTGGTGCGTCTCTGGAATTCTCTGCCACAGAAGGTAGTTGAGGCCTGTTCATTGGCTATATTCAAGAGGGAGTTGGATGTGGCTCTTGTGGCTAAAGGGATCAGGGGGTATGGAGAGAAGGCAGGTACGGGATACTGAGTTGGATGATCAGCCATGATCGTATTGAATGGCGGTGCAGGCTCGAAGGGCCGAATGGCCTACTCCTGCACCTATTTTTCTATGTTTCTAAACAGCAGTGGACTCGGGGCATAGCCCTGAGGGGAACCAGTGCTCAGAGAGATGATGTTAGAGGTGTTGTTTGCAACCCGCACTGACTGGGGTCTGTCAGTGAGGAAGTCCAGTAGCCAGTTACACAAGGGGGTGCTGAGGCCCAATGAACCCAATTCACTTACCAAGTGCTGAGGGATGATTGTATTGAACGCTGAATTAAAGTCAGCATTGTAAAAAAAGGGGTCAGACCCAGAGTGAAACTTCCTCTACACTGTCCCCTGTCACAAACTCCTAGGATTACTGAACACCTCCGCTCAGTCCGCCTTAACCTACCTGATCTCCCGGTGGCTTAGCACTTCAAGTCCCCCTCCCATTCCCAATCTGACTTTTCTGTCCTGGGCCTCCTCCATGGCCAGAGTGAGGCCCAGCGCAAATTGGAGGAGCAGCACCTCATATTTCGCTTGGGTACTTCTCATCCCAGCGGTGTGAACATTGACTTCTCCAACTTCAGATAGCCCTTGCTTTCCCTCTCTCTCCATCCCCTCCACCTTCCCAGTTCTCCCACCAGTCTGACTGTCTCTGCCTATATTCTATATTTGTCCCGCCCACTCCTCTCACATCAGTCTGAAGAAGGGCCTCGACCCGAAACGCCGCCCGTTCCTTCTCTCCAGAGATGCTGCCTGTCCCGCTGAGTTACTCCAGCATTTTGTGTCCACCTTCTATTTTACCACCATCTGCAATTCTTTCTTAAGGGCCTGTCCCACTTGCATGCGATTGCATGCGTTTGGCGCGACCAAACGTGGTCGCTTGAGGTGTACGGGCACCGTATGGTCACGCGGGGCCGGTCCCACTTAGAAGCGCGGAGTTGTGCGAGGCTGGTCCCGGCATCGCGCGGGGCTCCGAAAAACTGTCAGTGTCCGAAATCTTTGCGCGCCAACAGGCTGTCGGCCCGCAGGCGCATTGCGGTCGTACACAGCGTCTTGACGGCACACGTCTAGCGCGTGGTGTTGCGCGATGACGTAACCGCCTGGCGTGGCGTTGCATGATGACGTCCGCCCGCCTCCTGCCCAGCTGATTGGTAAGGATGACGCAAATTACGTCACACGTGAACTTAGCGTGAGCTCCGCTTCCGTTTGGTCACGCCAAATGCACGCAAGTGGGACAGGCCCTTTACTTCCTCCAAGTTCATTGTTGGGCCATTTCAGATAGGCAAACAATTGGCCCTTGTTAATTCTCTGCCCAGCACCGTCATTATTCCATGACACTGATGCACACCGACCTGGATAAAGCTGACACGGACGATTCCCACTAGCGAATTGTGGTGTATTCGGGTAGCAACCGAACTATGGACCACACAGGTTTTGTCCCAATCAACCAAACTGCTCAGTTGGACCTTTTCTCTGTACCTCTAACTTCATAACACTCTGTTCTGCATGCTGGTATTTTTCTCCACACGCTGCCTCGGGAAAGCAGCCAACATTATCAAGGTCACAGAATGCTGGAGTAAATCAGCGGGCAGTCAGGCACCATCTCAGGAAACCATGTATAGGTGATGTTTCATGTCGGGCCCCTTAGAGTGATACAGTGTGGAAACAGGCGCTTCAGCCCAACTTGCCCACACCGCCCAACGTCCCAGCTACACGTCATAGATACAGTGTGGAAATAGGACCTTCATCCCAACTTACCCACACCGGCCAACATGCCCCATCTACACTAGTCATAGAGTGATACAGTGTGGAAACAGGCCCTTCTGCCCAACTTGCCCACACCGCCCAACGTCCCAGCTACACTAGTCATAGAGTGATACAGTGTGGAAACAGGACCTTCATCCCAACTTACCCACACCGGCCAACATGCCCCATCTACACTAGTCATAGAGTGATACAGTGTGGAAACAGGCGCTTCAGCCCAACTTGCCCACACCGCCCAACGTCCCAGCTACACGTCATAGATACAGTGTGGAAACAGGACCTTCATCCCAACTTACCCACACCGGCCAACATGCCCCATCTACACTAGTCATAGAGTGATACAGCATGGAAACAGGCCCTTCAGCCCAACTTGCCCACACCGGCCAACATGTCCCATCCACACATGTCCCACCTGCCTGCGCTTGGTTCATATCCCTGTTAACCTGTCCTATCCTTGTACCTGTCTAAATATTGCTTAAACGTTGCGATAGCACCTGCCTCAAATACCTCTTCCAACAGCTCGTTCCGTACACACCACCCTATGTGTTAAAAGTTCCTATAAAATTTTTCCCCCTTCACCTTAAACCCATGTCCTCTGGTCCTTCATTCCCCTACTATGGGCAAAAGACTGTGTGCAGTTCACCCTATCTATTCCTCTGATGATTTTGTACACCTCTATAAGATAGCCCCTCATTCTCTTGCCCTCCAAGGAATAAAGTCCTAGCCTGCTCTGCCTCCCCCTTTCGCTTGGGCCCTTGAGTCCTGTCAACATCCTTGTCAATCTTCTTGTTTCTATGTAATCAAGGACTTATCCCACACCGTTCACTCCCTATTCTGCCCTTTCCTGTCGGGCAGAAGGTTCAGAAGCTTGGAAGCGCACACCACCGGACTCAGAAACAGCTTCTTCCCCCGCAGTTATCAGACTACTGAACGGGCCTTCCATAAGCCAGGGTGTGGCCCTGATCTTCCAACCTACCCCATTGCAAACCCTGCACGTTTTCTTTGCACTTTCTCTGTAGCAGTAAATCGTGAATCCCTGCTTCTCCTCTGTTTTGCACACCAAAACCACCTTACAGCACTCTTTAGATGTTAGATTGTACTTGTTAGATTGTACTCATGATCAGGTTAGTTTATTGTCACGTGTGCCGAGGTACAGTGAAAAGTCAAGTCAAGAGCCAAGAGAGTTTATCGTCATGTGTCCCAGATAGGACAATGAAATTCTTGCTTGAGCAGCACAACAGAACATAGTAACCATAAATACAGAACAATTCAGTGTGTCCATGTACCATAGAACATGCACACACACACATATATATATAATAAATATATATATATATATATAATAAATATATATATATATATATATATATATATATATATATGTGTGTGTGTATATATGTGTGTATATATATATGTGTGTGTGTATATGTATATATATGTGTATATACATATATATATATGTGTGTGTATATATATATGTGTGTGTGTGTATATATATATGTGCATATATATATATACACACACACACACACACATATATATATATATCCCATATACATAAATAAACAGATAAAGTGCAATAGGCTGTTATAGTTCAGAGTTTGTTTCAAGTTGTGTTTAATAGCCTGATGGCAGTGGGGAAGCAACTATTCCTGAACCTGGACGTTGCAGATTTCAGGCTCTTGTACCTTCTACCCAGGCACGGAAATCGCTATCAAAATATGGAGGGGACACAATTTCTTGACGGCCATGCGCGCGCAAGGCTTCTGAGAATCAATCCAGCGCTAAATACAGCTCATCTCTTCCTGTCTCGCCGGGTTAACCTACAACCCTGCCTGGACTGACGGGATACCAGGGCTGTTTCTCTGCACTGGCTGTAAACCTGGGCCATATTTCCCGTAACTTTAGCGCTGCTCGGCGGCCTTGATCAGCAGTCCCACCCCCACTGTCTCATGGAAAGCGGAGACTTCACTGGGTTTTAAAATCCACATTACAAAAAATGGGGGGGGGGACACACACTGCTTCTGCTTCTACCTAAAGGCAGCAGAGAGATGAGTGTGTGGCCAGGATGGTGTGAGTCCTTGATGATGTTGGCAACCTTTTTGAGGCTGAAAAGCTTTTGTTGCATGCTAACCAGTCATATACAAGTGTATAGTATATACCAGCTAACCAGTCAACTGGCGTGTAATGTAATATCGTATAGATTTGCCTGCTCCAAGTTTCAAAATGAGTACATATGACACTTTTCAGATTCCATCCAGAGATATTTTCAAAACAAAAGGAAACATTTGGAAGATTTCGCACAAACTTACAAAATTCTTAAGGGGTTGGACAGGCTAGATGCAGGAAGATTGTTCCCGATATTGGGGAAGTCCAGAACCAAGGGGTCACAGTTTAAGGATAAGGGGGAAGTCTTTTAGGACCGAGATGAGAAAAACATTTTTCACACAGAGAGTGGTGAATCTGTGGAATTAATTCTCTGCCACAGAAGGTAGTTGAGGCCAGTTCATTGGCTATATTTAAGAGGGAGTTAGATGTGGCCCTTGTGGCTAAAGGGATCAGGGGGTATGGAGAGAAGGCAGGTACAGGATACCGAGTTGGATGATCAGCCAAGGGATTGGGCACGCTAGAGGCAAGAAACATGTTCCCGATGTTGGGGGAGTCCAGAACCAGGGGCTACACACAGTTTAATAATAAAACAGTTGGATAGGGCTCTTAAAGATAGCGGAGTCGGGGGATATGGGGAGAAGGCAGGAACGGGGTACTGATTGTGGATGATCAGCCATGATCACATTGAAGGGCCGAATGGCCTACTCCTGCACCTATTGTCTATTGAAGATACTCACTGTAGACTCAAAATGCTGGAGTAACTCAGCGGGACAGGCAGCATCTCTGGAGAGAAGGAGGATCTCGGCCCGAAGCGTCACCCGTTCCTTCTCTTCAGAGATGCTGCCTGTCCCACTGAGTTACTCCAGCATTTTGAGTCTATCTTGGATTGAAACCAGCATCTGCAGTTCCTTCCTGCACAGATACTGTACCTGGGAACACGTGCAGATAATAATTTTCCAACCTACCTCATTTGGACATTTTCTCGGTAACTATCACTATAACGCTGCAACACTGGTATTTTTATCTTTTAGCTACCTGTTGTACTTGTGAATGGTTTGATTGCACTCATGATACAATGATCTGTGGGAAAGAACTGCAGATGCTGATTTAAATCGAAGGTAGACACAAAATGCTGGAGTAACTCAGCGGGTCAGGCAGCATCTGTGGAGAACATGGATAGGTGACGTTTCACAGAGTGCTGGAGTAACTCAGCGGGTCAGGCAGCATCTGTGGAGAACATGGATAGGTGACGTTTCACAGAGTGCTGGAGTAACTCAGCGGGTCAGGCAGCATCTGTGGAGAACATGGATAGGTGACATTTCAGAGTGCTGGAGTAACTCAGCGGGTCAGGCAGCATCTCTGGAGAGAAGGAATGGGCGACACTTTGGGGCGAGACCCTTCTTCAGACTGATGTCGAGACAAGGATAAAATGTAGTCGGAGACAGTAAGACTGGCGGGAGAACTTGGAAGGGGTGGGGATGGAGAGAGGGAAAGCAAGGGCTACTTGAAGTTAGAGAACTCAATGTTCGTACCGCTGGGGTGTGAGCTACCCAAGCGAAATATGAGGTGCTGCTCCTCCAATTTGCGCTGGGCCTCACTCTGACAATGGAGGAGGCCAGGGACAGAAATGTCAGATTGGGAATGGGAGGGGGAGTTAAAGTGCTGAGCAACGGGGAGATCAAGTGGGTTTTGGCGGACTGAGTGGAGGTGTTCAGCGAAACGATCGCCGAGCCTGTGCTTGGTCTCGCTGATACACAGGAGTCGATACCTGGAACAGCAGATAGATGAGGTTGGAGAAGGTGCAAGTGAGCCTCTGCCTCACCTGAAACGACTGTGGGGGCCCTATAGAATGATTTGCTTGCAAACACATATTTTCACTGACTCTTTGACCAGTGACACTGAATCCTGAATGATAAACACTGCCCAGTCCATCATCGGCTCTGACCTCCCGTCCATCGAGGGGATCTATCGCAGTCACTGCCTCAAAAAGGCTGGCAGCATCATCAAGGACCCACACCATCCTGGCCACACACTCATCTCCCCGCAACCTTCAGGTAGAAGGTACAGGAGCCTGAAGACTGCAACGTTCAGGAATAGCTACTTCCCCACAGCCATCAGGCTATTAAACTTGGCTCGGACAAAACTCTGAACATTAATAGCCTGTTTATTTGCACTTTATCAGTTTAATTATTCATGTGTGTATATATTTATGCAATGGTATATGGATACGCTGATCTGTTCTGTAGTCAATGCCTACTATGTTCTGTTGTGCTGAAGCAAAGCAAGAATTTCATTGTCCTATCAGGGACACATTGACAATAAAACTCTCTCTTGAACTCTTGATAGTCCCAGTAACACTGTAAATTCCAACTGACAACACTTTAGAGCGTCACGGTGGAGCAGCGGTAGAATTACAGTGCTTGCAACTCCAGAGACCCGGGTTCCACCCCGACTACAGGTGCTGTCTGTACGGAGTTTGTTCTTTCGCCCCGTGACCTGCGTGGGTTTTCTCCAAGATCTTCGGTTTCCTCCCACGCTCCAAAGACAATAGATAATAGACAACAGACAATAGGTGCAGGAGTAGGCCATTCGGCCCTTCGAGCCAGCACCGCCATTCAATGCGATCACGGCTGATCATCTCCAATCAGTACCTCGTTCCTGCCTTCTCCCCACATCCCCTGACTCCGCTATCTTTAAGAGCCCTATCTAGCTCTCTCTTGAAAGCATCCAGAGAACCGGTCTCACCACTCTCTGTGGGAAAAAGTGTTTCCTCGTCTCCGTTCTAAATGGCCGACCCCTTATTCTTAAACTGTGTGATGCCCTTGGTTCTGGACTCCCCCAACATCGGGAACATGATTCCTGCCACTCGCGCGTCCAAGCCTTTAGCAATCCTCCAGGGCCAATACTCCCAGGGACGCCATAACTCCTGACACACACAAGGTTCTGCACTCTGGTATTTGTCTTTCTTGTACGTGCGTATGGCTTGAGCGCACTCGTGTATAGTGGTTCACTGAAGTTTATTGTCACGTGTACCAAGGTGCAGCAAAAAGCTTTTGTTACGAACTAACCAGAGAGCAGAAGGACAAAACTTGATTACAATCGAGCCAGTTACAGTGTGTAGAAACATAGAAAATATGTGCTGGAGGAGGCCATTCGGCCCTTCGAACCAGCACCGCCATTCATTGTGATCATGGCTGATCGTCCCCAATCAATAGCCCGTGTCTGCCTTCTCCCCATATCCCTTGACTCCACTAGCCCCTAGAGCTCTATCCAACTCTCTCTTAAATCCATCCAGTGATTTGGCCTCCACTGCCCTCTGTGGCAGGGAATTCCACAGGTTCACAACTCTCTGGATGAAAACGTTTTTTCTCACCTCATTCTTAAATGACCTCCCCTTTATTCTAAGACTGTGCGTGGCTCCTGGTTCGGGACTCGCCCAACATTGGGAACAATTTTCCTGCATCTAGCTTGTCCAGTCCTTTTATAATTTTACATGTTTCTGTAAGATATCCCCTCATCCTTCTAAACTCCAGTGAATACAAGACTAGTCTTTTCAATCTTTCATCATATGACAGTCCCGCCATCCCAGGGATCAATCTGGTGAACCTACGGTGCACTGCCTCAATCACAAGGATGTCCTTCCTCAAATTAGGAGACCAATGGTAAGGGAATAATGTTTAGTTTAAGTATGATTTGGCTGGATAGCACGCAGACAAACATTTCCACTGTATCTTGGTGCACGTGGCAATAAAAACCACAACTAATACCAGCTCCTGTTGGTGTAAAGCATTGCTCTAGGATGAGAGGGATGAGATTTAAGGAGTGGGAGTGGTGCAGCTATTGGAGCAGCTGTCTCTCAGTGTGGTAGACCTGGGTTAGATCCCGTCTATGGGTGCTGTCTGTGTGGAGTTTGCACGTTCTATCTGTGACCACGTGGGTTTCCTCCGGGAGAGAGGAATAGATTGGGCAGAATCTCTTGCCCAGAGCAGGGGAATCGAGGACCAGAGGACATAAGTTTAAGGTGCAGGAGAAAAGATTTAATAGGAATCTGAGGGGTAACTTTTCCACACAGAGGGTGGTCGGTGTATGGAACAAGCTGATGGAGGAAGTAGTTGAGGCTGGGACTATCCCAACGTTTAGGAAACAGTTTGACAGGTACATGGATAGGACAGGTTTGGAGGGATATGGACCAAACTCAGGCAGGCGGGACTAGTGTAGATGGGGCAAGTTGGCCATTATGGGCAAGTTGGGCCGAAGGGCCTGTTTCCACAGTGTCACTCTGTGACTAGCGTAGCTAGAACATGTTGGCCGGTGTGGGCAAGTTGGGCCGAAGGGCCTGTTTCCACACTGTATCTCTCTGACTAGTGTAGCTAGGACATGTTGGCCAGAGTGGGCACGTTGGGCTAAAGGGCCTGTTTCCACACTGTGTCACTCTGTGACCAGTGTAGCTGGGACATGTTGGCCAGTGTGGGCAGGTTGGGCCGAAGGGCCTGTTTCCACACTGGCGAGCCTGCACCGCCATTCAATATGATCATGGCTGATCATCCAACTCAGTATTCCACAGGCTTCTCTCCATACCCCCTGATCCCTTAAGGGCCACATCTAACACCCTCTTAAATATAGCCAATGAACTGGCCTCAACTACATTCTGTGGCAGAGAATTCCACAGATTCACCACTCTCTGTGTGAAAAGAAAAATGTTTTTTCTCATCTCGGTCCTAAAACACTTCCCCCTTATCTTTAAACTGTGATTCCGTGTTCTGGACTTCTCCAACATCGGGAACAATCTTCCTGCATCTAGCCTGTCCAACCCCTTAAGAATGTTGTACGTTTCTATAAGATCCCCCCTCAAACTTCTAAATGATGTTGCACAAATTAGATTAATAATGTCACAGATTGTGTGGGCAGTTGGCGTTCAGTTTTACTGGTCACATTGTTGATCGCGGTCTCATGATGTTTCCAGATGCAGTGTCAGTATTATTGTCGCCTGCAGTGAGATAGCGTGAAAATATTGCATGCGTGCTATCCAATTAAATCTGATCATAAGATAGACACAAAATGCTGGAGTAACTCAGCGGGACAGGCAGCATCCCGCAATAGGTGCAAGAGTAGGCCATTTGGCACCGCCATTCAATGTGATCATGGCTGATCATCCACAATCAGTACCCCGTTCCTGCCTTCTCCCCATATCCCCTGACTCCGCTATCTTTAAGAGCCCTATCTAGCTCTTTCTTGAAAGCATCCAGAGAACCGGCCTCCACCGTCCTCTGAGGTAGAGAATTCCACAGACTCACCACTCTCTGTGAGAAAAAGTGTTTCCTCGTCTCCGTTCTAAATGGCCGACCCCTTATTCTGAAACTGTGCGTGTGGCCCCTGGTTCTGGACTCCCCCAACATCGGGAACATGTTTCCTGCCTCTAGCGTGTCCAAATCCTTAACAATCTTATATGTTTCAATGGGATTCCCTCTAATCCTTCTAAACTCCAGAGTGTACAAGCCCAGCTGCTCCATTCTCTCCGCATATGACAGTCCCGCCATCCCGGGAATTAACCTTGTAAACCTACGCTGCACTCCCTCGATAGCAAGAATGTCCTTCCTCAAATTAGGGGACACAACTGCACACAATACTCCAGGTGTGGTCTCACTAGGGCCCTGTACAACTGCAGAAGGACCTCTTTGCTCCTATATTTGATTACTCTTGTTATAAAGGCCAACTTGCCATTGGCTTTCTTCACTGCCTGCTGTACCTGCATACTTACTTTCATAGACTGATGTACAAGGACCCCCAGATCCCGTTGTACTTCCCCTTTTCCCAACTTGACGCCATACCTAAGCCCAATTCCCGACTGGTACAAAGTGCATAGAAATAATCCACAAACGCGTGGAGCAGTATCTCAGTCGGTGGCATCATTAGTGGAGAGCCAGGGCCTTAATGGAGCTGTGTTTGTTGGTGAGGTTTGTAATACAACCTGTCCCTATGTATTGATTAGCCAAGAGTGTTTAATTCTCATATGTACAGACAGCGGAACAATGAAATATTTACTGTCTGCAGCTTAACATGCCCGTAAACGCAAAAAACACTGATGATTCATAAAAACCCTGCCTGTAGTGCAAGCAAGGCGTAGTGCGTAGAGGTTCGCAGTTGTCCGGTGTTCGAGAGTCTGATGCTTGCCAGGAGGTCACGGTTTTATGGGCTCCTGTTCCCTCTTTCCCCACCCCCCCCCCCCCCCCCACCCCCCCATCCAGGGTGGTAGTAACTGCAAGAAGAGAGTGTGGCCAGTGTGGTGTGGGTCTCTGAAGATGCTGGCCTTTTTTCCTGTCCATCCCATTAGATGGTGGGGAGGTTGATGGTCCATGAGGGACCGGGCAGTGTCCACCGCTCTCTGTCCTGGCCGATTGAGTTGCCGAACCAGGCCGTGATGCAACCAGTCGGTACTTGCTAGAATTTAGAAGATTGAGGGGGGATCTTATAGAAACTTACAAAATTCTTAAGGGGTTGGACAGGCTAGATGCAGGAAGATTGTTCCCGATGTTGGGGAGGTCCAGGACTATGGGTCACCTAAGGATAAGAGGGAAGTCTTTTAGGGCCGAGATGAGAAAAACATTTTTCACACAGAGTGGTGAATCTGTGGAATTCTCTGCCACAGTAGGTAGCTGAGGCCAGTTCATTGGCTATATTTAAGAGGGAGTTAGATGTGGCTAAAGGGATCCGGGGGTATAGAGAGAAGGCAGGTACGGGATACTGAGTTGGATGATCAGCCGTGATCATATTGAATGGCGGTGCAGGCTCGAAGGGCCGAATGGCCTACTCCTGCACCTATTGTCTATGTTTCTACACCTGAGATTAGTTTAATTTAGAGATACAGTGCGGAAACAGGCCCTTCGGCCCACCGAGTCCACTCCGACCAGCGATCCCCGTACACCAATTTAGTTTAGAGATACAGCGCGGAAACAGGCCCTTCCCCACCGAGTCCGGGTCCACCAGCGATCCCTGGCACGAACACTATACTACACACACATTTACCAAGCCAATTAACCTACCAACCTGCACGTCTTTGGAGTGTGGGACAAAACCGAAGGTCTCGGAGAAAACCCACGCAGGTCGCGTGGAGAACGTACAAACTCCGTAACATAGCTGGGCAGGCAGCAACTCTGGAGAGATGGAATGGCTGAGACTTTTTCTTCAGACTGGTTAGGGATGGCCTCGACCTGAAACGACACCCATTCCTTCTCTCCAAAGATGCTGCCCGTCCCGCTGAGTTACTCCAGCTTTTGGTGTCTACCTACGTGTGTGCATCTTGTGTGTGTGAGTGTGCATGCGTGAGAGCATGCGTCGGAGGGCAAGAGGCAAGACTCCCTTCATTCCAGCTGTCCTGCATCAAGGGCTGATGCGTTGGCCCATCAACTCGGCCACACCATCTCAGGCAGCTTTCAAACTTGCCAGACTTTGGAGCAGTGGCTTTGTAAAGTTTACATCCCATGGGCCATACCCTTCCCCCTCCTCCTCCTCCTCCTCCACAGCCATTCCATTTGCCAAGGGATGTCAGAGTCGGCATCTGCGCTGATCACCCAGTAATCGTAGCCCTCCCTCTCTCCCCCACAGCCCTTCACATACTCCCCCCCCCCCCTCCTGCCCACTCTCCAACCCCACCGTCTCCCCTCTGTCATCCCTTCTCTCCATCAGTCCCCTCCCCACACCCCCTCATCTCACCCCCTCTCCCCTCTCCCTCCTCCTTCTTCATCTCACCCCCCCTCTCCCTCCCCCTCTTTCCCTTATCCCTCTCTCCCTCCCCCCCCTCATCTCACATCCCCTCTCTCCCTCATACCCACCCTCACACACCCCTCTCCCTTCCTCATCTCACCACCCCCCCCCTCCCTCACCCCCCCTCTTCCTCCCCCCCCTCATCTCGGCCCCCCCTCCCCCTCCCCCATCTCCCTCATCTCACAGCCCCTCTCTCCCTGATCCCCCCTCTCCCCCTCACCCCCTTCTCTCCCTCACCCCCTCTCTCCCTCACCCCCCCTCTCTCCCTCATCCCCCTCACCCCCTTCTCTCCCTCACCCCCCTCTCTCCCTCACCCCCTCTCTCCCTCACCCCCTCTCTCCCTCACCCCCCCTCTCTCCCTCACCCCCCTCTCTCCCTCACCCCCCTCTCTCCCTCACCCCCCTCTCTCCCTCACCCCCCTCTCTCCCTCACCCCCCCTCTCCCTCACCCCCCTCTCCCTCACCCCCCCTCTCCCTCACCCCCCCTCTCCCTCACCCCCCCTCTCCCTCACCCACCTCTCCCTCCCCATCCCCACCTCCCTCACCCCCCCTCCCTCACACCCCCTTTCCTCACCCCCCTCCCTCACCCACCCTCTCCTCATCTCATGCCCATTTTCCCTCACCCCCTCCCTCCCCGCACCTCCCCTCCCTCACCCCCTGTCCCTCTCCCCTCACCCCCCCATCTCCCTCACCCCCCCTCTCCCTCACCCCCCTCTCCCTCACCCACCCCCCTCATCTCATGCCCATTTCCCCTCACCCCCTTGTTGTCTCACCCCCCACCCTCATCTCACAGCCCCTCTCTCCCTCACCCCCCTCTCTCCCTCACCCCCTCTCTCCCTCACCCCCTCTCTCCCTCACCCCCCTCTCTCCCTCACCCCCCTCTCCCTCACCCCCCCCTCTCCCTCACCCCCCCCCTCTCCCTCACCCCCCTCTCTCCCTCACCCCCCCTCTCTCCCTCACCCCCCTCTCCCTCGCCCCCCCTCTCTCCCTCTCCCTCGCCCCCCCTCTCCCTCACCCCCCCTCTCCCTCGCCCCCCTCTCTCCCTCTCCCTCACCCCCCCTCTCCCTCACCCCCCCTCTCTCCCTCACCCCCCCTCTCTCCCTCACCCACCCCCCCCTCATCTCATGCCCATTTCCCCTCGCCCCCTTGTCGTCTCACCCCCTGCCCTCGCTGCCTTCCTCCCTCTCACCCTCTCCCTTTTAGTCCAGGCCTCTCATGAACAATTATTCCTCCCACGCGCTGACGCACGCTCCCTCTCTCTCTCTCTCTCTCTGACACACTCACAGTCGCTCCTCCTTTGCTGTGACAATTACTGGCAACATCTCACAAAGCCCTCGCACCTTGCTTCCCTCATTCTCCATCTCTCACTCTGGCTTCCTCCTTCTCTCCCTCACACCATTCCTCCTCCTGCTTTAGAGTCAAAGTGATACAGCGTGGAAACAGGCCCTTCGGCCCAACTTGCCCACACCGGCCAACATGCCCCAGCCACACCAGTCCCACCTGCCTGCGCTTGGTCCATATCCCTCCAACCTGTCCTATCCATGTACCTGTCCAAATGTCTCTTAAACATGGCCTCAACTACCTCCACCGCAAGCTCGTTCCATACACCCACCACCCTCTGTGTGGAAAAGTTATCCCTCAGATTCCTATTAAATCTTTTCCCCTTCACCTTGAACCCGTGTCCTCTGGCCCTCGATTCCCCTACTCTGGGCAAAAGTTATCCCTCAGATTCCTATTAAATCTTTTCCCCTTCACCTTGAACCCGGTGTCCTCTGGCCCTCGATTCCCCCTACTCTGGGCAAAAGTTATCCCTCAGATTCCTATTAAATCTTTTCCCCTTCACCTTGAGCCCGTGTCCTCTGGTCCTCGATTCCCCTACTATGGGCAAGAGACTCTGTGCATCTAAATCTACCTATTCTGTGCTGCACTGCCTGTCTCTTTCTGTCTCTCTCCCTCCCCCCCCCCCCCCCCCCCCCACCATGCCGATCTCTCCCCTCTTCTCCCATTTTCTTTTACATGTCCCTCAGCTCGAGTCACCCCTCCACGCTCCCGGCACCACGCTCCCTTCACCCCAGTCCGCCAAGGCCCGCTGGATCTCTGGGTTTCTAACCACCTCGCCTCCCCTTCCCACACTGACCTCTCTGCCCAGGCACCCTCCGCTGCTCGAGTGTGGACCACACACAAACTGGGGGAACAGCACCTCGCATTCTGCTTGGGCAGCTTCTAGCCCGTTTAGCTCAACACCTGCGCTCAGTCTGCCAAGGCCGACAGGATCTCCCGAATGCTAACCATTCAACCCCCCCCTTCCCCCTTCACATCTCACCTCCAGCTCTCTCTCTCCCCCCCCCAATCCCCCTCCCATCCCCTACTTTCAGTCTGAAGAAGGGTCCCGACCTGAAACGTCACCTATCTATGTTCTCCAGGAATGCTAGACACAAAAAGTTGGAGTAAAGCCCCCTGTCCCACTTGCGTGCCCTTGGCACGCTAATTACGTGACCTCGCGAGCTAATTACGCGAGGGTCGCGGGCGTCATCATGCGTCCGCACAGCCGTCTGGAGCGCCTGACGTCATTTGAAGACAGACACAAAATGCAGGAGTAACTCAGCGGGACCGGCAGCATCTCTGGAGAGAAGGAATGGGTGATGTTCCGGGTCGAGACTCTTCTTCAGTCTGAAAGAAGGGCCTTGACCCGAAACGTCATCCATTCCTGAGTAACTCCGGAGTAACTTTCCTGCCCGAGTAACTCAGTGGGACAGGCAGCATCCCTGGAGAAGGGCCTTTGACCCGAAACGTCACCCATTCCTTCTCTCCAGAGATGCTGCCGGTCCCGCTGAGTGACTCCAGCATTTTGTGTCCATCTACAATTTTCTTGGCCCCGCTCTGGGAGTAGAAGTGGGGGTGAATCCGGATCCGGGTCCGCAACGGCCGTGAGCCCCAGGCCGAGCTCGGCGATCGTTTGCCTGCTTCTGCTGCTGTTGGAGGTGAGGCGTTGCGTCGCGCCAGGATCTTGGGCCCGTCCCACTTTGGCCGTCAGTTACGTGACCGGCCGGTGGCGATTTTCGTTCTGTACAAGATTTCGGTGATTTTGTTGGGTACAAAACTCCATACCCCTCCGTGCTTCTCAGTGGGACCGGCCCCGCGCGATGCCCGTGCGCCTCAGCGCGACGACGAGGTCGCGTAATTTGCGTAATTACACGTAAATGGGACAGGGCCTTAACTCAGCCGGACAGGCAGCATCTCTGGAGAGAAGGAATGGGTAACGTTTTGGGTCGAGACCCTTCTCCAGGGATGCTGCCTGTCCCGCTGAGTTACTCCGGCACTTTATGTTTTTTTTTTGTATAAGCCAACATGTATCACCCTTTGCTCCATGCCTCCAGTTTTCCCCCCTCCCCCTCCCTCTCCACCCGTGCAGTCTGCGAGGACTTGC